>VMBQ01000801.1:201215-279348 GCA_007657795.1 Dreissena rostriformis
AAGACTCCAGTCATTTATTTCTAAGAACACGTGTATTTAAGGTAAGTTGTGACATAATAAACGTTTATTTTTGATAAAATGTTATTTGTCGGATACAATGCGCTTATAAACTCATAACAATTAAAAACAATTACGTCAAAATAACATGAATATGTTTGAAAATCTGGAAAAAGTAAATGAAATTGTCGAAAGTTTTAGGCCAAAAACAATTATAATCGAATGTTTTTAATGTTTTAATGCTTGGACTTATGTATTAACCTTTCATATATGTATGTACAAAATTTGATTGGCGTAAATGCTCGAAAACGCAATATATTCGTATTTGTTTGGGACAAGAATATACAAATTGGATAATGACCTAACTAGTGTATGGATAATTCCAGACTATTTTGAGTTTGGTTATTATCCACAGAAATGTTCATATCAGTTTGGATTTATCCATAAACTTTTATACCCGTCCTGCAAACACATGATTTTAACACAGAAACACACTAGGTGTTAAAAGTAAAATTTTAAAGGACATTCATGATATAATTTGGCATATCTCTGTTACAGTTTCGTTCGCTCTTTTGTCAATTAACGTGTAAATAATTTAACACATAGGTCGCATTTAATGAAAATTAGCATTTTCCGAAGACAAATTTATCGTTTTTTACTAGAAAACTATTAAATCGTTGCAAAACTCAAAACGCATGTGTGCGTCAGACATTCATTATCACATGTGTAGAACAATTACGTCCTTATAGTTACTAAATTATCAAAATGATAAAATAATCAACTACCTTTCAGTGTCAGTTTCAGTTTCGGCCAACATTTGTTTCTTCAGTTTGAATTATCCAACTCAGTTTGGATTATCGACGTACAGGGGGTGAAGACGCGCAATATACACTGACACATGCTTGTCAACATACACAGTACATACCCCCACACACAGATAAACAATAAAACAAACAACAATGCTCAAATTGTGGATTTCTACCAGCAAGAGATACATTCGATTCTGTCAATTGCAATTGACAGTTTGCAATTTTTAGTTTGCTTAAGAAAGTTAGGTATCTTATATATCATGTATGACAAAACATTATTACGATAGAAACAATATCAATCTTCATAACTCGTATATAGTATCATACATTTAAGAGTTACTACTAATTGTTCATGGCAACAGCGATATACCGGGTTCGAGCCCCATCATGGTGTAAACTTTAATATCTATTACATCTGAATATGCCATTAGTTGATACTTAATTAACCGCGGTTTCCGTCGCGATGTACAGTTCTCTTAACAAGTCCAACAAACTAAAAGTATGTAAAGTGTGTATGCATATTAAAGTTGATACAACTTCGAGAGCATTTGGTAAGGGTAACATTCCACTCATATTCGTACTATGTTTAAGACGATGTGATAGCAATAAGCCAAATACCCGCATGCTTGAAAGAGTGATCTGGTAATCCAATTAAGACAATGTGTTACCTATGTAACCAACATAGCAATCAAACATCCAGTTATAGCATGGCCTAAGGGACATCCACACCGCTTTGTCTGATGAAGTGACTTTATGCTTACAAGCACATTCATGTTGTTAAGAAGCTGTTGTCTTTAGCACACAGTTTACTTTTCTAATTTTGACCAGAACCGAATAAAAAATATACAAGCTTTAGGGTGATATGTTTGAATGGAACATGTTTGATTCATATTCGAACGATTGGTATTCATACCAAATTGACGCCAACACTGAAACATAATCCTTTGCAAGAAACGATGTAAACATAAAAACATAAGTGTTTAATGGCCGTTACCTGAGTGGAAATTGATTTTATCTCACATTACCGAGGAATGCTAATTTACTATTTCAAGAACCTGGATGCGCTAAGAGAGTAATGTTATTATCACCAGTAAAAGGTAAATGCGTTCAACTGGACACATATGAATGAACAGGAATGTCAAAATCGCATCAATAATCTAGTTACAAGACAGAACTTTCAAGTGAAAATTCTAGGGTTCGTCTAAAAATTAGTCGAATTAGAAATATATGCTATTTGCTAACGATGTTAATATAAACCAATAACCAGATGGAGCAACAACTCTGCAAATAATAATGGTAACATAATACATTTCAAGCAGTGCCTGTTTTACTAAACATATCACGAACATGCACAAACATTAATACAAGTTAATAGAAAGCTCGAATCAGTTTTGTTTTTGTTTTCACAATCTATTTTATCTGTTCTATGACTTATGAGTTCATTTTCACAATCTCACCGACTGATTGTTTATGCTCTACCCTGTGTATAATATGTGGTCTGCTTTGTATGGAAAGGAATCAATTTCAAAAAAGTGAGACACAACATGAATGTACAAGATAAGACGATCAAATACACAACGCATACCCAGCATATACATACAAATGAATAACACTTGGTTCACCACTTTGGAACGGTCAATTCAAACTATTAAATCTGTGGAGCTCAAAACCTCACACTTGGCCCATAGTATGCTTTACAACATTAGTGAGTTGCATTTAGGGAGTTGCATTTGGGGAGTGCCAATTCTTCTGGCCACTCCCGATTTATACAACACTTTTGACCCGAATATATGTATTGAGATCCGTTTAAAGTGTGTTAACACGATTGATATTTCATTTCGCAGCGAATTATAACTTTATCTAGTTTATTTATAAATCTACTTATAACATAGTATTTTACGAAGTGAAAACGAAATTAAAAGTTTGCAATGAACTCACGCGTATCATACAGAACAAAATGCCTACCTGTTCACATTGACACTTTTCATAATGATTTATTTAAAGGATGCAATGTTTGAAAAAGTCAACGCACTATATTTTTTTAATTTTATTATCACAAACCGATGACATTTAATCCAAATCTTTTCGAAATAAACATATTTCGAAGTATTCAAATTACTGATTGATAGAACAAACATTATATTGTCTTTTTTTAAGTCTGAAACATTCGTAATAAATGATGCGATAGTTTGAAACATTCGTAATGAATGATGCGATACTTCAAACAAAAATGCGCCACAAGTGAAGATATTTATGTACGTTGATGAACGGAACAGAACTATCTAAATCGTTAGTTATTTCACCGATAATTGACATAATAACCTCGTTAATGGTTGCATAAGAGGAACGCTGTGCTCCAAAAATAAAAAATGAAACGGTCGCGAAACATGATATAAACCTATTGATACGAACGATTAGCTTTTAAAGCGATATTTAGTTGATGCGCTGAGATTTGAGCATTTTGAACATAAATAGCTTTTAAAAGGCTGTGTTTTTAACTTGTTATGCGATGTTTTATTATTTTATTTCATAAACAGAAACAATCAATTCTTCTTTCATCATAAACCTTATACATTTGTACAATATTAATACATTTCTAAACATTAACAAAGACACTGTATTCCTTAAGGGAAAGAACACCAGACTTTTGCTAATTACAAAAGCCCATCATGAACACAAGTATACTCAAGCTATAATACTTTGCATTGTGTGGTCTTAGCTTTATCTTACGGTACAGATAACGTATAGAACACACAACTGATCATTTTTCTAGTCATAAGATTATTTGAAATATTGAACTACAGTTACATGATTTCTGTATCATACAGCTTAAGTGGTATCCGTTATTTTAAGACAGTCAAATTTCAAGTGAAATATGCTATGTACCTTCGTACATGATTTCTTTAATTTGCAAGGCGTGCTTAGGCAATATATAGTCTACCAATGCGCTGATGCGCTCTTAATCATAATTTATCTTCCAAATGATGGACTCCATAAGGATATTTCTTTATTGCGTACTATTAACAGACGGGTTTCTTAGAGTAAATATCGGTTAGAACTGTTTGACTTTACCCTCATTTTTGTAAGGAATCTAGATTTATGACAATTGTGTCGTTTTAAATATATCATATGATGGCATTACATCCTACTATTTATATGTCTTTTGATTATACTTTATATATCAATAACGTTATAGGCATTTCAAAGTTTTATTCAAGCGAAAACTGTACAATTTTACCAATATTTACTTCGTGTATGACATATTTGTTAACCTTTGTTTACATGATTATGTAAGCATGATTATTCTGAAGAAACAATTTCATATACATAAATTTAATTATATATACATCCATTCCATACAGTTATGATGTATTCCATTATATCATACATTATTTCAGATGGGAAATAATATTCATGCGCAAAAAACTAGCGTTAGAAGTATTTTTAACAATACAAACATCATTTCAACCACCTTAGAAAATAAAAACATGTTAGCAAATTCAAACATTCTGTCTGATAAAAGCGGTTAGCGTTAAAGGTTAATGTACGCGACGAATGAAAACAAGAACTCTGGAAAGAAGGATGGAATGACATACGTGAAATTCCTGAAAGTGTTAGATAATTATATAGACCGTGTTTCATGACCTATTCACCTTAGCTGACCTGATAGTTGCTCACAAGACTATGGTTTAAGTTGTTTATTATCAGGGACTAAAATTAGAATAAATGAAAGCAAACATTATCGTTGGCATGTCAAGGCCTTTCATGCAGTCAAACCAATCAACTATTATTTGTATGTGATAATATTTATGTTGGCGCAAATATAATGAATAATTACACCATTGTAGCATAAGAGTATATGTATTGCACGCTTTATGTTGATACGGAGACGAAGTTAAATTTTTTGAAAGTGTCTGTTTTAATATCGAAATTAACTTTAATCCTAAAATTAGCACACATACTGTGTTTATTGTGTTTACTTTGCATTACTCTGTATTATGTATTGGAATGGTGAATTGTATGTGTATAGCAGTATATATATTTCACGGAAAAGACGTACACACACACACATCAGTTAATGTTTTTATAATCGCATTACATATACGTATATACTCAAGTACTGCATTAAGTGATAAAATATGCCTTCCATTGAGGTATGGGCGTTTATCTCACATTAACCGTTACACAGCTAGTGAATATGTTTGCAAGCATTCAGGCTTTGACCTAACTTTTGTGATTTACACGTTTGTCAATACTGATCATTAGCAATAACATAGGAAAGCAATAACGTCGTGTTTATTTATTCAGTCGAAACAGCAAGTTAATGCAGTCTTTGCAATTCCAAAACAACATTCTTGCCAATGTGTACCTAATTATAAATGTAGTCTGAGTATAATACAAACACATGTTTATGTAAGCAAACCTTTAGTTTTTAAAATGTATACTCTGTACATCGCATAATTTGTTTTCCTATTAAAAACGAATATGGTGTGTTTTAAATTTGTAGTATATATACCCTTAGATAATATGTCATTTCATATATACCATATGTTAAAATAAAATGCCATTGAAGTATTCCGAAATAAGTGAAGTATATTATCACACATACAAATTATCGGACCTGTAATACCACTGTCATGGTATATACCTGCTTTGTTCAAATTATTCATTTAAAAATATGTAAATACAAAGAAACGAATTAATTAACAATATAAACAGTAGTTCAGGTGCATAACTGCGTTCAGATGTTAATGTAACACCCCTGTAAGTCTGCAAATGCATATTGCTTTGTCCGTAGAATCTAGAACAAAGAAAAACAGTTGATTTGATTGCAGAAATATATTTTCCCGAACAAACGATAATTTATTTGTATACTTACTAGAATAGCAATCGGATAAACAATGCGATTTTCATAACGATTGCAATGTTTGTTTTAATAGCCTAGCCGACCATATAAAATAATGAATGTGTAATAATTTATGTTGCAAACATTTAATTGGCAGTTCTAGGTACAGAAATAGATCTATAACAAAGGTTACAGTCGTTTAATTGTGAACCGAATTTATTTCATGTGCACTTTACTCTGTGTTTATTAATAATCTTTTATATTTAACAACCGTTTGCTCCACTGCAAAGGTGCACATTTGTTTAAGCTTTCAACATAAAAACGTTAGAATATTTGACTTAAAGATGCAACAATAATCTAAATAATAATTAGATAAACCTGGTTTGCAATTCAATGGCGATCACATATTTAGAAGGCAGATTCATTTTAACCGCATTATTCCACTAACACATATTGCATATTTTAAGAAAAACAAAAACCAATTTTGTATAAACGATCGTTTAAGATTGTGTTGCTGTGGCAATTGGTATGGGTGCAGCTGTAGTTATAAATCAAAAAGCAGACTTGACACATCACCATAGCAGACAGAAAACATGTTCATCAAATTTGCAGATGTGTACGATGAGTATTTCTGATAAGACACAGTTAGGAACTCTTGGTTAATAAACGTATATATTTTGACAAGATACGTACTTTCGAAAGATTTTGTATGCTATAAGTTGCGAAAACACTATCTTGACCTCATCGAGTTTGATGCTTTTTATGTTTCTTTGGAAACGTTCCATTGTGCATCACGTTTTAGTGTGCATGCATTGTATTGTGTATTGGCTTCCATTCTCATAAAGCATTATCGCACGTTAATTTGTACTTTTAAATATACGCATTTCATGTTTTGTCATCTGAATGTATAATGTGCATGGTGAATTAGTTACCACATCACTTCAAACATCACGTGAAGTAATAGTTAAATAGGTACACGAATCTTTAGTTTTTCTTCATAATTAGAAGCTTGTGTTAGAGAAAAGAATAGATTATTCCTATTGTTTCCTTAGAACTTGTTTTGGTAAAATGTGAATCGTGCTACATATTTCCTTTCGTATTCGTAGTATCTGATGTATTGTTTTTGTCAAACATGTAAACGAAAAACTATTAAAAAAAAAAAAAGATGCCCATTCTGTGGAACGTTTGTGTATTGAGAACTTGGCAATTAATCAAGTATTTTGTAAGTACATATAAATTTCGCGTTTATGCGTTAACTACTTATAAGTCGTAAAACTTTTTATACGAGATCGCACAATTTACTTCTCCAGCTGTTATCACTTGCGAGTTTTCACTGGCTCGTTTGCTTTGTAGTAAACACTTTCAGTTCATTTAAATGTAGAACACTTGCCAGTAATGTATCCAATGATCCTAATACCGCAGACAGAGACAGTTTTTAACAGGTAACACATATACATATACGTACTTTCAATTTATAGAAACACCTATGGAGTGTTCTATGCGAGTTTAATCGCACCGTAAAGAGCACAATACCAACCTAAGTGTTTTAACAGTATGTCTTCCTCGTGTAAGCCACGAATTATAAACCTTTACACATATTTCTTACTTGATTCTTAACCAATATGTTCTTTGGCATCCCGGTATTATCTATATTCATAATCTATTAAAAACAATATTTATAAAATGTTAAATTGATAAATTTAATTTGCATACTGCAAAACAACAATATTTCAGCCTAGTAGACAAAAATATATGTGTATCCTATCAAAACTAGCAGAGCAGAAATTTAGGATTGTTAAATGTTTCTTTATTGTGATTTAAAATGAGCATTAAAAAGTTTAATACCTATTTATCTATCAAGTAACTTTTATTTTGAAAACATGTATACTGACTTATCTGAAATATGATAATGCTATTCAAACACCGAATATGACATGACTAAGTTCCATAATTCTTATATGGTATCTACAAATCGCCCTTTATCAATTTTCCTTTGGTTAACATTAATTACATTGAACGTTTTTATCATTGTATCAGTACACCGAATATTGTATATCTCTATGTACATAATCAGATTATGCCTAAGATACTACTACTTTAAAATGCTATCAAGATTGATTACGCTGAGTGGGCATTTAATTTATAATCACAACAAACGAGCCATGTGTTGAATCAACTTCGACATCACATTTACCACGTCCGTATCTGTTGACATGCCCGGATAACATTTATAAAGCACCGGGAATTATGTATTGTACTAATATGTGTCATGTTCTGAGAAAACTGGGAACACTTCTTTTGCGTACATCGTCATCCCAGATTAGCCTGTGCAGTCCGCACAGGCTAATCAGGGACAATAATTTCAGCTTCTATGGATTGTTTCGTATGAATGATGTCTCTTCTTAGCGAAAATCCAGTTTAGGTGGAAAGTGTCATCCCGGATTAGCCTGTACGGACTGCACAGGCTAATCTGGGAGGACACTTTACGCACATGCATTTTGCCCAGTTTTCTCAGAACACGACACATATTATCAGTCAATTTATTTTCATGAATAATTGCCTTTTTAATTCACAACACATCATATTGTATGGTTGGTGTAATGTGTGTGTAGGGTTTGCATTGTAAGTTTTTTTTATTTAATGTAAAGGTCATTTCGTGTTTGTGTTTTCCTTTTATTTTGAATTAATTTCACACGCTCATTCAAAATAGTATTTAGTTACAATTCCCTAGGATCTGTTGGCGGACGATGAGTGAACAAAATAGTTGCATACAATAGTTCGAGGTGGGAAATCTCACTTGTTATCGTCTAACCAGATGCTACAGAAGGCATATCTTCCGACATCAATTAAGTTAAGTTCACAGTAACGTAAGATCTTCAATGTCAACAACATAATAGTAATGGAGATTTGATACATGATGAGTGTTTTTGTTTACCTTTGATTACACTCTTCTTCATAAAACGCGTTCAATGTTTATTGACAATTGTTTATACATGGAAAGTATGACTGAATTAATTTGACAACCAGGAGGATAACAACGTGTATCTATTGTATTTTGAATTTATGAACGAGGGTACCTCAAATATTGTAATGCTTTTGAATGACTGCGATGTTCGTGTTCCGTCAATAAAGTACTTTTTTGAACCACGTTTACATCCCATCAAGCATCATCTTTCATTTTAAACGATGTGAACAGAGTATTACATGTAAATAGGTGTTTACCGGATGACAATAGTTTCACATAGCGTTACAGAAAACCAGATTACAATTAAAGGTAACCGTAATAATCACCGCTTAAACAGAAGAAACGGATATCAGAGCACATATAAATGAACAAGAAAGTAAACTAAACATCAATAATCTAGTAAAGAAACAAAACATGTTCATATATTTGATGTTATAATTGACCTAATTATCGCGTTTTATGTATTCGATGTTTATAGAAGTGTAACGCGAATACTTGACCATACAATCACTATTGTTTGCGTAAATAATGGCAATGTCATTTTAAAATAACTTAATATATGTATGCGATTTATGTGTTTTCACAAATGTTCCGGAAAACAGATGGAGTCAAGACTATGTAACAATTGTTCCGTAACAAAATCCCAGGTGACACTAGCAAACATGCACTTGCCGTATGATGGTGAATAGCCAACCGCTCAGGTGAAAGGCAATCAGAAAATGCAATACAAAAGTCGTTTCAACGGATCGGTACTGTTAAATCTATCGATGGAACTTACGGCTTCATTGCACGATGTAACAATAAATGTAACAGGTTCATTACAACGACTGTTTAATCGTTTTGGGTTGATTGATTAAACAGAGTTAGAGTGTTGATCCCAAATAAATAGGTCTGTCTGACAGATTTCTTGATTATCCAATTGAATATTTTAACACATGTTGACGCATTGTTGTAAATAACCAATTCTTCAAAATTTTCGGGTTAAGCTATTTGGACAATGTTTTGTTATATCTTCTCTGCTATAATAATTGTTGTGGACTGCATAGACCTATAAGGGACGACACTTTACACATGCATGAAGACCATTTTTTCCCAAAACGCGGCTCATATAAGCAACCGACGCCACGAAAATAATATAATTATGAGAATATTATCTTTTTGGCCATGACTTATGTATTGCATCGCAAAACCACTTAATACCTCCAAGGAATATGGGTATAGTTTTTGCCAACGAAACTTATTTGTGTTATGTTTTTAAATTTATATAATCATAAACTATTTACTTTGCAAAAACGTAATGCTTACTATGGGCTTTTGACCTTCTGAATGTATTGTTTAAAAAAAATGTTATGTTGATATGTTGTTATTGTGGACTAGCTGTGTGAAGCCAAATGTCAACCTTTTTAATAAAATGAGTTGCATACTCGATATTATATGTTACGTACAAAACACCACGTGTGTCATTATAACAGATGTTTATCTTTATGGTGGAAATTATTCTTATGTATTGAGATATGTAATCACTTAATCACGAATCGCGAAAATAAGATGCCATAACTAATCATGGTAATATCGGAAATAATCTTGAAAACGTGAAACATAATAGTTCCACTGAGTAATTTCTTTGAACCTAGCATCAGAAATTCAGAGTTTTATGTCAAATGATTGCAACCTGAAGTACGATTAACATTGTAACTTTTTAATACTAAGTAAATTGCAAGTAAATTGATGTTGTTTTGTTTAAATGATATTAATGGACATTACCTGAGCGGAAACTCTTTCAAGTAACATTCGAAAGTATTTAAATGTTCTATTTTAGGAACCTGAATACAATAACAGATTACCCCAATGATTGCATAAAGTAATAACGTTCAATTCGGATAATAGTAATGCGTAGGAATGTACACCAACTAGTGCATTTCGTCTTCGTGTATGACATACTCATTGAGTGAGATGTTATAATTGACATTGTACTAGTATTGACAGTACCGTTGTATGTTTTCCACACAAAATATGACTGTATGAAGGAGTTTTTGAAAATCAGAATATTTTACAAATGCTGAAACGTTCTTGCGAATTACACGTGGTCGTAATGGATATGGTGTCCTCTTAGCGACCGGGTTCAATCCCAGTGTTCTTTCTCCAAATACACTTGTTCCCTAAAACTCACTCGAGAGCGTCTTCTGCTTTCGGCGCAATCGCGATAAAGTAAACCTGTTTAAACGAATTAATATATTTCCATGCAAGTTTTGTTTATCAAAATATATACGTACAAATAAAAATTCTAGCGAATGCATATAACCAATTAATTCCGTGCATAATATTCTCTTAACAGTTTTGCCACTAAAGATGAAATAATATAACCATCTTATTAAAAAAAATCTAGACGCAAAAAACATGTATTGAATACATTATATAGTTCGAACATTTATATGCGGCTGCATAGTTGACAATTATTCAAAGTGTTTCACTGCGTAACTAGTGCATCCTAAACGTCTGCCAAGATATCTTGGAATGAAGACACATTTGACTGTAAATCAGAAATCGGTGTTGGTAACACCTGCCTCACCAACAGCGAGATAATCCAAATCAATATATTTAAGTGGTATAATAAATAAGTATTATATCAGAAAACAATACACGTTTTTGTTTTCATAAACCCAATCGTTTATATCAAGTGCACTCTCTAAAGACATGAATTACAGAAACCTATACGTTTACACGTTGATATCGAGTGTTACATATTTATTTATTAATATATATACCCAAGATTGTTTGATCTACTATAAGCATAATTGTGCTAATTTGTAGAAGGTGAAATACAGAACTAAGTACATGTACTAGGTAAAGACGTTATATAGACAAACCTTTCATAAGAACTCGCGAAGAAACAAAAAGACCAATATACTGAGCTCCATGGTAACTCCGTGTACTTAACATATGATAACAAACAACACATTATTGACGGAGAAAAAATTATCGTGACGGACGTGAACAACCGTTTGCCGTAATATGTTACATAAAAATCACCCATAAATGTTTCATATTGGATTTATCAGCTCTAATCATTGATCAAAGTGAAATATTTCAGTCTAATTAGCGTAATAACAAGCCAATCTTCTCGCGGAAGGTGCGCTGTAAGTCCATGTAATCGCCTTGTACCGACATTAAACGATTGATTGGAAATTATCACTTTTGAACGAGAGCTATTTATAGACAATATGTGCTTACTTCCACTGTTACTATTTTTAAATATCACGTGACGCATCGAATTCCATAACGAGGCTGAACGTGATAACTCAAGTTGTTTGGTACTGATGTCGATGGCGTCATTCGGTAAATTGTAAGTGTTCAGTGATGGTTCTCAAATTGCAGGAAAGCTTCAAGGGACGGATTGTTATTACTGCAAGTCCGATATTGATAGGGGTACATGTATTAAGTGGAAGTTCTATCCACTTTTGTATTTGATGGTTGAATAGATGCATGAATGATGAATGTGTAAGTCTCAGACAATACGATTAAATTGTCGCAAATGGTAAGTTATATCCATGTAGCTTAATGTATGACATAACTTTTGTTTTTAGATAACAACATAACTTATTTGAACTAAGTTCCGGTAACAACTACATGTACTCCCAAAACAACTAGCTAGATGCAAAACATATCTATCGATCAAAACCCCAAACTCAATATTCCCGGAGAAATAAGGAAATTTCGACGAACGCCAGCAACAGTTTTCTTTAATTTTTCCCCATAAACATAAATTATCGAAGACACCGAAAACGATATTCCCGCTCATGAATGTGCTAATTTCGCAACATCAGCGGGCAATGTTGGGTTTATGACCTCTAACATTTGCTCCCGGTGAACTATCGCCGTCTAATTAGCGTAATAACAAGCCTCAAATCATCACAAAAGGTGCGTTGTAAGTCCAGGTAATCGCCTTCTGCCGCACATTTTTTTAAGATCGGTTTCACATTATCGCTTTGGAACGGGAGCTTTAAATTAGGGAAATTAGGTTGTTGTGTAGTGAGGTTGGTGGTATTATTATTCCATTAACTGTTAAATCATGTATATTTGTTGGCATAACATTTCGTGTTGGTAATGACTAGTTCATGGACACGTACACTGGCGGGATTCTGATTTTTGAGAAAAAAAGAGGAATTTGCGTTGGTTAATTTCCAATTTAGAAAAAAAGAGTGTTTAATTCGTGGATCGGTCAACACAAAAAAACAACGAACATTTATGTCGAACGAATACTAATGCTTGTTAAGTATAAGGAGAGATAAACATTGTTTAAGGATTGAAAGAAGGCAGTAAGTAACTGGTGCGATGTTTGATTGTGACAATAATGTTGATAGCCGAGTTTAAGGGCTTTTGCATTTAATGGTTGCATGATGCAGCGAAGAGAGAATTAAATCTAGATACTAAGCCTTACATCAATTGCTAGAATCTTGTACGTTTTAGAGAATAAGACGCAATTTGTATAAGTTAAAGTGGCAATTATTATAGAATATAAATTGAGATTACAAGCAATCAACGTTGGTCACGGGTTCTCACTGCTGATCATCGGTCGTCGTGGAATATATTTAAATGACTCCAGATAAAACAAATGCGTTACAACATTAGTGAATTGCATACAGTTATGATCATTTCTACTTCTTATTCCCGATTTATACAGTAATTAAGACCAGAATACACTTATTTAAGTACGTAGACATGAATGCTATTCCATATTCCATAATGGATTCCGCTTGAAAAATTATGTATTGCATACTATTTACCGACGATTAATATCGATACAAATTGTTTGTTTTTTTACCCCTCATATCATTTCTGTAAAGACTGTATGTATATGTAAATACTTTGGAATGAACGTTGAAATGACATACGTGAGATTCCTGAAAATGTTCGATAATTATATCGACCTTTTTTCAGACCAATTCACCTTAGCTGACCTGATCATAGAGCGCAAGACTAATGACGAACCCATCAACATAAATGGTCAAATATTGTAGATGGATGCTTCTCCAACTGTTGGATACGGTGTTCTGTTATATTGTTGTCTTTACGGATTATGTAAAATGCACTCATAAATCTACTATTACTTGTATTTGTCTTAAGTATACGTTATGGATTGAATGAGTATGTGGAAATCTAGAACTTTTGCGCGGTAGTGTAATTTATAAAATGAAGGATTCGTCTACCGTTTGTTTGATCTATGGTTTTGGAAGTTTATTTTCAGGGACATAAATTAATTGAAAGGAAACCAAATATGGATATGTGCATGTCAACAGCTTGCATGATGTTAATTCGATGATCTTTGCAATATTTATGATTATATTTCTGTTAACGCATACATAATTATTTATTTCAACATTTTAGTATATGAATATATGTAGTGCTCACTTTCCATTAACATGGACACGAACTTAAATTTATTTTCTGAAAGTGTTTGTTTTTATATGGAATTTCCCGTTGTTTCTTGAACTAGCACACATACTATTGTGTATTGTTTGTACTGTTTCATTCTCTCTATTATGTTTGGATTGAGCGAATTGCAGGTGTATAGAAGTGTATATATATGTCACAGAACAGACGTTCCAACACACATCTGTTAATGTTGTTATAATCGCCCTAACATTACGTATGTAATTACAAGAACCGCATCAAGTCATAACATATGCGTGACCTTGGTGTATTGGCGTTAACCTCGCATGAACCTTTTACAAGAAACCGTGCGAAACCGATATAAGTACAGCTTTTGAATAATTCGTTTGCCAAACACGTGATAAACACGTTGTATTAATAAAATAAATTGTCATTGCATTGAATTGGGGATACATCGGCTTGCCTTTGATGACGATAAAAAACAGCAGATATTGGTAAAGACAGCTGCTTCGTTGTGGATTGTTAGTCGGACATACTGTAAAAAGAACACATATGATATCGTACGTTAACATTTACGCATGCCATTTGTGTCATTTGAATGTGCACTATTCATGGTGATTTAGTAATTAAATAACTTTAAACACATGCGTGTAGCCATAATTAAATGTGACGTAAACAAACGATAAGATTGTGTATGTGATTAGTTACAGTTAAAAGAGAAACAAAAAAATAACCATCATTCTCCTTTTTACCTTTTGACAATTTGAACCTTTCGACATATTTCATTTCGTATTGTAGTATCTCGACGTATTGTATTTGTCACACATCTGTATGAACAATTACTAGTAGACCATAACGACGCCCGTTGTATTGAACGTTTTTGTATTCAGTAAAAACAAGTACCTGACATGAAATCAAGTAATATATAAGTCACATATAGGTTTCGCTTTAATGTGTGTATACCTAATTAGTCTTAGAACGTTTTATACGAAATCTCGCAACTTGTTTCTTGATCTTCTACAATTTGCGATTTTGACTCGCTAATGTTCTTGTTGTACAAAAATGTCGTTCATTGAGATGTAGAACACTTTCACGCAATTTTAACAGTTTTACTTCAGTGTTGTAAGCGAGTTTTATTGTATATTATGGAAACAAATCCTAACTTAGTATTTTGTCTGAATGATCTCACTGTGTATGCCGCGCATTATATTATAAACGTGTTCAAATTTTGACTCACAACCAACATGTTATATGGCATTCCGCCCTAT
The DNA here is from genome assembly GCA_007657795.1 of Dreissena rostriformis. NCBI lineage: Eukaryota > Metazoa > Mollusca > Bivalvia > Myida > Dreissenidae > Dreissena > Dreissena rostriformis. The sequence continues at coordinate 216,492 of VMBQ01000801.1, forward strand.
AGTTTAAATGCACTATCCTCTAAAGACAATATTTAAAAAGGTATAACAAGTAATAATTTGATTGGCATACTGCACAACTACACTATTTCCGATAAGTAGTCAGTTTAATGAGAGTAGTCTAACTAAACCAGCAGTCAGGAATTTAAGACTTTTTAAATGTGTTTCTTTATTGTGATTTGTAAAATGAGTAATATACTTTATACATAAATAACTCAATTATATTTATGTTATTCTATTACATGTATACCGGCTGACATGAATGGTGATTATGTTATTTACACAAATAATATGACATGATTAAGATCCATACTTGTAACGTGGTCTCTGAAAATCGCCCATTATCGTGTTTCCTTTGGTGAAAAAATAATCACTTGGCATCATTATTTTATCAGTAGACAGAATAATGTTTTTCTCTATGTAAATAGTCCCATAAGTATTAACCTCTTACAACTTCTTTAATCTGCTATCATGAATAATTTCGATGAGCAGTTAGATTCTTATCACAACCGGCGAGCCATCTGTCGAATCAACCTTTTACTCAGTTACACTTCCGTAACTTTTGACGCGACCGGTAAATATAAAGCAATGGAAATTAGATATTGTTTAACTAATGTTAGTAAATGTAATTCCATAGGAAATTGCTTTTTATATTATTCCCAACCCATTATATTTTATGATTGGTGTAACGTCTGTGTAGTGCTTGCTTCAGTGTTTGACAATGTGGTATACACACAAATCACTATGACGTAATTCATTTGACAACCACAAGATTAATTACGTGTAACTATAATACTCCGTAGAGAGATTTATTGTATGAACGAGGATAACTTCGTAAGTAGTGTAATGCCTTTGACTGGCATATATGTGTGTTACCTGCCAGTAAAGTTTGTGTTTGAAGAATTGAAGCACGTGTACATAACATAATCTTCCTACTTGAAACGATGTATACAGAAAGCTAAATTGGTGTTAAACGGTAATTACCGGAGTGCAAAGAGTTAAACCTATCATTACAGAGGAATTTTAATTTACTTGTTCTTTTTCAAGAACCAGATTGCAATAAGAAGTTACCGTATTTATCACTACTAAAATGGCAGATAATTACAACTGAGCATATATGAAATCACAGGAATGTAACAAAATCATCAATAATCTGGTTACGAAACAATGCATTGTTGCATAAAGAAGTACTACATTCTTTGTCACATCCTTTTAAAGATGAAGGAATTTACGAAACCTCTGACATAAGCATGTTCAATGTTTTGTCTGAAACGATGTAAACATTAAAAAAGCCGCTTAATATAAAGGACAGTCTAGATTGTTATTTCGAAATGATTCGACAGAAAATTCAGCGTCGCGTTTACACTGTTAGAATGTATTTTAGTTATTTAGATTTTAGACTTAACTATTTTTTGCAATCATTAACAGGTTTAAATTCCAAACAGAAATGATTAGGACGTATATTAATTGTATGATTTTATTTTCTTACATCGTAATTGTGTGATACTTTCCTGTTTTTATAGCGTCGTGCAATTACGTCTAGACGTTTAATAAATGGTGAATATCATAAAGATTTGCGAAAACGTTTCAACATTTTAGATTTAATTTGCGGGTAACCAGAGAAATGCAGGTTATTAGTGAAAACAGTTGCTAAGTTGTTTGAAGTTTCTGCGTTAGATATGTTCGTGTGAAGATCATGAGAGGTTTTTGGTTGTGTTTGTACTAAGGTAAGGTTAAACAAACAGCAGTTGTAATAGCTTCTCGCATTCAGTTTCTTATATTTAGGTAAAGTAGTTAATTTCACTGAGTTCGACAGCACGCAATTAACGTGTATCTTATACGTGCACATTTTTCCTCTTGAAAGTAAAAGTAATTGTAGCGAATTTGGGTCATGCTAAATTCCATTTGAAACACACAGCTGCCAAAAATGTTGCCCCATTCGTGTCGTGCAAATGCAGCAATATTGATATTAACATACGTTTACATAATTTCTTAGCACTGATTATTGTAAAAAGACTTCGGGAAAAGTTAGTCTAATACGCATAGTGTTACTTGAATAACGGCGTTACACGATCAAGTACGAACCAAATTCACGTGACGTCTTTTTGAATATATGAGAGAGTGTTTTGTGCATCTCAATCGATTTGCTGTTTGAGTATATAAGCATCAACTACAACATCATATCCGTTCAAGATGACTTATATTCAAGCAAACAAATGTTCACGTAACACATGGACAGGTTACCCAATGCAGTCCCCAGGGCTTAAGCAGTTTACGATCAGTTTTTCATTGACATTAGCACCCAACGCCAAAATAGAAGCATTAAGAGAACTAATGCTAAACAAGTTTGTGAGCAGTACTCTTTACGTCCATTGCGACTGTATTGCATCGCAAAAAAAAACATCTTAATTCCATCACGGAATATGAATGTTATTATTGGCGATGCAACGCTTTTGTTTAATTTTTAAATTGTGTTATTGTATACAAGATGCACGTAGCCTAACGTGAACTGTTTTAACAAAATGAGTTACATAATCGATAATAGTACTTAACGTACAAAACACCTGGTCTGGCATGATAACGGATTTTAATATGTAGGACGATAATTTTCTTGTGTATAAAGATATATTATCCTTTTATCAGGAATCTGGAAAATACGATCTCATAATTAAACCTGATAATCTCGGACATTATCTTGAACACGTTTAACATAATAAACATGCTGAGTAATTTCTTTGTACTTAGCCTCATATATTAAGATGAGTATATCTAAATTATTGCATGATGTAAAATCAGGTAAGATTTTCGTTAAACTCTCTTATATGTTTTGTATTGGAAGTGAATTGATGTTTTTGTGGCATTAATTTTAATTGCCATTCCCTGAGCGGAAAAACGTTCATTTAAAAATAAAGATGGCTGTACATTTTCTATTTCAAGAACCTGAATACAATACAGGCTTTTAATAATGATTACATAAAGTAATAACGTTCAATTTCGATGATATGGATTATTAGGAAAGTAAAACAAGTGAACCATCAACTAATCTAATTTCAATGTATTTCGTCTTCGTGTAATATGAATACAGTGAGATTGTACTCGTACTGAAAGTACCAGGTGTGTGTTTACGATGTGGTTTACAGTCTTATCAAAATCAAAATCAAAGCAACACATACGCGTGTTTAAATAATACACACCTATTTTCTGGCAGAACCTATACACGTCATTAATAGTATTTAACATGTTTCTGTGTGTATTTGTTGCATATCATAACGCGCATAATTACACATTGTAAAATACAACTGGAAAAGTTGACGTCGGAAAAACTACAATCGAGGGTTGATTTTCATTGCTGAATGTTCCGGCACTGATGAAGTACGAGCTATCAAAATTAAGCTCTTAAATGTTAGAAACAATCTCAGCAGAAAAGTGCGAACGCCACTGTATAACTATTAAAGAAGAACATTCATATCACGCAATTAAGGTAAACCGGTTTCATGTTTAATCATGAGGTGTTTGTCAGAACAAAATATTTCTGAGTGGAAGATTTTTTTGAATGTCGGAGAAAATACTTAACTAATTCTGACACGTTTTCGCGAATTTCACAGATGCGATCCTCGTATTCTTATCCACCAAATACATCAAGAATTGGTTCTACCCAGAAAACAAACTCGAGAAACTAAATATGTTTAACCCATTTATGCCTAGTGGACTCTCCAATCCTTCAAAATCGGATCAATTTATTTCCAAAATTAGGGATGTCTAGTATATTTATTTCTATATTTAGAATCTTTTTTACAGAAATTCCTCTAAGCAAACAGCGCAGACCCTGATGAGACGCCGCATCATGCGGCGTCTCATCTCGGTCTACGCTGTCTGCCAAGGCCTTTTTTCTAGACGCTAGGCATAAATGGGTTAAACTTTTTACACAATGATCATTAAGCTTTATTTTCAAATCAGTGTTAAGAGTAAATGAACATTCTAATGAATGCATACGACCAATCTACTCCGTGTATGATGTTCTCTTTACAGATTTGTCACGGAAGGTGGCATTTTAAATTCACCTTCTTACACGAGACGCGAGGAGGCATGCACATTGAACGCATTACATTTTCTGAACATAAGTGTATTGTTGCATAATTGACAATTACTCACAGAAGTTCACTTTGTTACTAGTTCATCCTGAGCGTCTGCCAAGATATTTTGGAATGAAGGCTCATTTTACAGTAAATCAGAATTCGGTAGCGGTAACATTTGTAACTGGCACTGGCGTTGCAGTTTTGCATTAGGTTTCCACTTTTTGTCAAAGGGTTGGAGATGTAATACTGCACAGTTCTTTGACATACTGTCAGGAGAATTCGGAAGGCCTTTACGAACAATCAAACAAAAAGCATTCAACTTACAAAATTGTCGTCATTCCACTGATATTATTTTACGACCACTCAAACATTCATTGGCATATCACCTAAACATCTAAACCTATACAATGTTATATGACGGGTAATTGTTTGTGTAGGTATGTTTCTGTATTGTAAGAGCGATTCTGTACACACTTTCAGGTTTGCATGAAATGTATGAAGCACGTTTGACAATTATCCTTTCTCAAAATATTCAAAAGTGCAGAATCATCAAATAATGAACGCCTTTATATATAACATAATATAACGTGTATCTTGTTTAATACAACATTATGTCAAATTATTTATGTATCAAGATCAACGCGTGAAAAGAACGTTAAGATCATTTCTAGTTAGCTACCGATTCACTTTGCTTATTCCAATTTTCAGTTCCAAAAACGTCCCATGATGTCTGCCAAGTTTGACAGTCACACCATGTAAACTTAACGACCAATATCATGAAATTACGAAGCGATTATGTGTACTGCACTCTAGTTATTGCTCAATAGGCTTCCATTTACCAATAAAATACAACATATCATGAAATTACTAAGCGATTGTGTATACCGCACTATAAAGCGAATAACAGGTTACTGCCTGATCTTTTTGTAATATATCAGGCAAGGCTTAAAATAAAATAACGGCGAGGCTTGCCAAGCCGTTATTTTATTCGTTCCAAGCCTGATATATGACAAAAAGATCAGGCAGTAATCTGTTTTTCTGTAATCATACCACTCACACTCAACCCCGTTTTTCAAAAAATAATAAATGATTATCGCTACGCTCTGGTAGCGGCTGCATTCGTTTAGCGCGTACGAATTGGGCGAATTGTTCACAAAATAGAATTGTTCCTCAACACGCGAAGTAGCGCCATTCAATGGAATTTTACAACGCCGTTAAATCTCTTTAATTCTGAAACAAATCATTAAGCAACAATATATTATAAACAAAAACTTAATGAGTATATTATTATGAATACATTTTAAAAGGAACATTTAATTAGCTTTTGTAATATGTCAAGGTCAGTCGCTCAAGTCTTCACAGTGCTTCTGTACGTGTAATGAATGGAATGGCGTGCACGTTTTGCCTACTGTTAAGTTGTGTGTAAATATTTTGGTTTTGTACATTTGGATCAGCTCCAAAGAACATGCAATTTATTTGATAACAATATTTTTGCCTTATCAAAACCGGCCTCGATTGCCGTAATTTATAACATCTTTGCAAGTTTTCTTTGCCTTTGCATTAAGAACCACTTATTAGACTTGTCTCAATTCTGTGTAAAATATGCAGCCAATAACACATTTATATTTGTTAATTTATCTTAAGGAAACAAGCCTGGAGCTGCTGCAGACTTATCGGATGCTAAGATTGAATCTGATTCATTTTTTTTTAAATAAAATATACTTATTTGTTCAGTCTTATTAATATGACACATCGACTGATATAAGAACTTCCTGTTGAACATGATATAAAAATATACCATGCAACGTTATATCAGTCAGATATCAATGCGGTGGCATGATAACGTTTTTGATCAATATGCTAACAATTACCAATAAAATAACACAGTTACTGAATACCGATCACCATTAACACTGGCTGGTATGATTTCATTTTTTTGTATGCTTTCATATACACCAGTTATATATATGTTAAAGAAGCATATTGTGCGACATTGAGAAGATGGCAACTTATATATTATTGTAATGAAAAACTAAACTAACGTATTTCGATGATTTATTTTAACAAATGTCAACAAGGGTAATATTTCAGTAACAATAATGAAAACTAAATCAGCACTTGTTTAAGATGTTGCCTAGTTGTGTCAAGTAAATGTATACAACAGCGAAGAACTTATTAAAGTCCGTCATATACTTGCTACATAAATAAATGTCGACACATTTGTCCTGTCATACGCAAACATGTTTTTTGTTTTATTTTATAACTTGTGTAGTGCTTCGTCAATAACAACATTATACAATACTTAGGAAGAACGTTTATAATATAAATAATAAATTTATCAACATAATAAATATAATCGGATGCTACAACTTCATAGTGCATACAAAAGTATGATAGCGAACTCGAAATTGAACCAGCTTGATGTATCAACCAGGATAACATGTTTCTTGTTTTTAAACGCGCATACAAATACACATATAATGCAACTGTCAAGAGTTTCCTTATCAAACATGCTTCTTCTGCTTCCACATATTATAGTGTGTTATTCATCCAAGTATACCGATGCTTCTCTGAACACTTTTTAGACAATGACTGATCCTCTTTGGTTTTATGTACATGGTTATTTCATTTGTTCATTTATTATGATACAGCAATTTTCCAACATAAGCACATATTTAATGAACATATATGTATAAATAGTAGATTATTATGTGCAAACTGTTTGTACACACTCCACACTTTTCTATGCTACTGACAGCACGGAGGTTATGTTAAGCGATGTATACACAACTTGACATAAATAATCACTAGAAATGGCTATGCCACAACCTAAGCTGTACATTTTTATTTCGAGACATACGATCATGATTTGTTTTGTTTCACCACTTTTAGTAGTGTCATGTTATATAATCCGTATTGTTGTTGATTTCACTATCACTTCCACGTCATTTTCAGTTTCGAAAGAGTTTGTGTATCGCGTTTTCACATAATACTGTAACGACGCCTGGTTTTTCCGGCTGGAGGACCACAGATGGGCCCATTGAGTCCCGGTAAATTGGGATTAAACTTGTGAGTCATCGACCCATTCAGTCCCGGTAAATTTGGATTAAACTTGTGCGTAATCGATTTACTGTTTGTGTCTCGGATGTGCAGTCCAGAAATACCGTTAGCCAAGGCGGCCAATGTGGCTCCACCAAACATACCATTAGTCACTGGAAGTGACGATTCAGTCTCGATCGAATTGCGCCTGCGCAAGTTCATCAGCGGCCGAAGACTAACGAACGGTTCAGTCGAGTTTCTTCGAGATATTGTGACCGGTTTCGAACGGAAGTAGGTTGTGCTCTCTCGGTTCTTTGCAAAGGTCAGAAATGCCTCTTCCATGATCTCCTCCGAAACACCGCGGTCCGCCCAAACCGTTGTTATTCCTGTTTGACGGAAATATAATAGTAATGTTAAACCTCAAGATTATTGATAGTATATACAGTTTTATACTTCCAGCTAACTATTTACTGTCAGCTTCAATCAATCGAATGCGACAGGACATAATATGACGAAAGACTGAAGAATAATATTTAAATTGTGCATGAACAACTAACCGCATTCGCCCAAGTTGAGTATCCTACTTATTTAAAGACATAACTAAATCGCCACATTACCCATGTGTACTTGTTATCACAGAATATACACATAATTTCGGAGATTATATGAAAGCCTTAAAACTGGTGAGTTTCGGTTGCTAACGATAATACCGGTGTAAGCCCATAATGCCTTGAATTGACAGTTCCAATGAAGTGATCCCATTTCATCATTTTGTTATTGAAGTTGGTGTTCTGTTAAATCATTAGTAGATTGTGAAAAGGGTCAATATAAGTATAAGTACAATCTAATGTGTACCTGTGCATGTCCCTGCTACCTCAGCCAAATGCTCTTTCTCGTCATCGAAATATATCATGTCACAGAATTCGACACCGCTTGCTCGTTTTATCCTTAAATATGAAATTATACACGGTCATATATAAATGTCAAACATATATCAAATCCTAAAATTGTAACCGCTTACGATATTATATACAACATATCAAAAACACATCTACATCACTTACTTTTTTACTAAACAAAAAAATGTATCGGCAGTCACATATAACATGTCACATATACAATAGATGTTTGTTTTCTTAACACCAAAGTCTTACAATATTCCGCTTATTTATATAACATGCTTCATAAGTCAACGCCGTGTGCTCTCAGAATCCTTTATTGTGTTCGACATACTCGTCAAACTATCTTACAGAATACACAGTTATAATGTATAATATGTCAACGAAGTTAACGATGATGGCTTTCGTGATTGTAAATTACAACTACACGGTATGTATAACTAACCTATTATTCCAGATATTAACTTGGCAACCGCGTTAATAAAAACATATTTAATAGAACGGCACGACAAAGAACAATATACGTTCTACTTACTTTACGAAATGAAATATCTTTGACCCTGGGTAGATCTCCTGATAGTCAATATATTCTTCCCACCCAAATAACTTCACCAATTTTGCACATTCTTCTTTGTAGAATGCCCTGGAAATGTGATCAGATATACACATTATTGTTGAAATGTACCACGAGATACGAGATTGGTGTAGTTAATGAAGTAGGTATATGAATGAGATATTAAATATACTACAAAACATTCATAAATATTAACAAAAAAATCAAGAAACGAATACTCAAACAAAATATGCATACCTTAAAAACATAACAAGTTCAATTTCAGTTTAACAATTTATGTATGACAATCATTGCATGTCTATAACAGCCATAATTGTTGAACGCATTTCCAGTTATGAAAACACTCGCACAATTTATGTTTTAGACATGCTAAATAATATTAAAATTTAAATATTGGCCAATTGTCTAAATTATTTTTCACATGCACTTACTCAGAAGCAATGCCGATTTTGTATCCTTCGCTGTGTAACCTTTGTAGTAAATGTGTGATGTCCGGAAAGCTTTTGACCTCCCTCCCAGAGGCGTCACAAACCTTGTGTAAACCCCTACAAACAGGAAATTTTAAGCATTGAGTAATTTCAAACATAACATGTACCTTTTGTATTGTATGATTTTACGAAAATATTAAATGATTTAAGGAAACAAACTTCAAGGTCATGTTAGGCAATTAAACTGTTGTCATATTATTTTTGGCCAGGTTTTTAATACGAATATCGGATTTATAAAAACTACCACTGAATATATTAAAGAAATTACATTTATATAATTGGTAAAATTAATTAACTATTAATGTTTATAACAGTTAATGTTTATTTAAATATTTGAAATGCACCACGATAAATAAGTCAGCATACAATATTTATAGATGCTATAAATACTATCCCTAATCACGTTCATATCGATAATCGATATCGATTAATAATGTGTATGTATTGCAATTGTGCATTGAACTTACCTTACGATTAACATGCATCAACGCACATTGCGTGTACAGTGTGCTCTGTATGCTATGTGTGCAATGTACAATAATCAATTTCAATGCTACATGCATGCTATTAACCATTCATACAGACGCAAATGAAGTCTGCTACAGACTAATCGTTCAGTTTTCTAAATGCATACTATACACATTCTCGGTGATTGTTAGTAAGAACAAATGATAAGGTTATGGTTGTATACGATAAGAGTATACATATTTCGTCATACAAATAAAGATTTGAACTGCTTACCTCCCGTTCTTTCCACTAATTAGAAACACTCGTAATTAATGTTATGATCAATAAAAACATAGTAAGTCACGCGAAAGTTGTATGTAACATAAGGTTCAAAAGTAAAATATGTTATTTCAACAATAACAGTAAAGAAATATTACATAAATCGGTGTCACTGCAAACAATGGATGGGGAAAAAAATATATACAACCCACTTGTAGGTACTTCACAGTGACCTCGTAAAATGCTGAGGAAGTATTAAACCTTTTTTTATATAAATTAAGGTTAAGTTAAGTCACGTTATTTAGCGTACATTTGTTCTGCGAACATATTGAACCAACTATGGAATGAGATAATTTTATCATTTTACGAGGCCAGCGTTAGTTTCCATTTTACAAAACAACTGATACTTACACTTGTTTGAAAGGCAGCTCGATGTTAATTTGTCTGTCAACCCAAAACGGCCAAAGTGTGTAGTCTGAAAATTTAAAAACAAGTACATATAGATAGTTTGAAACGGTTAGACGTATGTGAAACGTTTTTAGGCGTAATATCACGTAGAAAACATCAAGTTGAGGTGAAACATAATAAAGCAAAGGTACGTTATGCAAACTCCTCATGCAATAGGAAATACAAATTACAACTGCAGTAATGTAGGTACACAATATGTAAACAACTGTTTTGATTCCACTTACCAGAACATAATTGTTTGTATTCTAATTATTCTAAACATAATATAAAGCTTACAATCATGTGTGCTACATTTGGTTATATTCGCATTTAAATCCCAAGAGCATGTTCTATTTTTGATAGATTAAAAAATCAAATAGGATGGTAACATTTCAACAAAGTCGGCTATATCAACTCTGTAAACAACTTATATCAGGAAAATTGCATTTAGATTTACTTGATGTGTATCACAAACTCTATTTTTGTGTTGCTTTCCGGTTATCTGATGTTAAACCGGAGCCGGTCTAATTAAATATAGTAGTTTAGGATGACATTTTCGACGCATCAAAATGCTAAGCAACAAAGTACATTGTGTACATGAATAATTGATGTCCTTACTTCCGTTCATGTCCTTTCAATTGGTCACTTATCCTTTATTTTAGGAACATATCAAATTGTGTGCATGCGTTTTGTCCTATGACAGGACCCAGATTGTTAGAATAAGGACTGTTGTGTTGTGAAATGTTCGAAACATTATTAAGAAATCGGATTTAGAAAACCAAACCAGAAAGTGTGTTCAAACTTCATAATTTATAAAACAATATTAATGACAGTTCCATACACAATATGAATGTTGTTGTTGAAAAAGTGTTTTACGCAAATTTATTGAAGCAATGTATTATAGTATTAATAGAAACATATCTTTTAGTGCACCTATTAGGGATATACAATGTTAGTATTATAATATGTTATATCATGGGGGAGATGTCACTGAATATGGGTACATCAGTTGGTATCAATACTTCTTCTAAATTTAACCGATGTATGTGGTAACAAAAATATATCACATTCTGTATGTTCACGGTCGAATTAAATTTATCTTCGGATAAGACAACTGTAAATAGCTTATCATATTTGGAACGAACAGAATTGTAAAGAATTACGTAAAAAAAATGCGACATAATCTGCGTTGAAGTGTTAACATTGTAGAAAAAAAAGTAATCTGGAGTCAACTTTCCTGGCTTTTTTACAAAACCATTTATACAATTTGGCGTAATGTATTATTTTTATACAGAAATAATGTAGGGTTCTCACAATACCATCATGCGTACCTTAAATATTTTCGATTGACAAAAAAACGGTATACACTTATTTTTATTCTAGCATAGCTGGGATGGAGTTATCCCGTAAGGAAAGAAAACATAATTTAAATAATGTTCATGACGTCATTTTATTTATCGTTTTCGCACATTTTCTTTTGGAAATATTGAAATAAAGATTTCAAAAATCAGCAATTGATTGAGTTGATGCTTGCACTTAAAACTATGACGAGCAAGTATCGAGTGATTAACTCGACACGAAAACATAAACCATACGTCAAGGCTAGTGTAATATATTGTTTAAATATATTTAATAAATTTATCTGTATTTAACGCCACCTATTATTCCCAATTTAATACAATGGTATTGTCTAGCCTAATGTGTGTTATTTGTAACGCTTTTATATTTACCATAACTGAATTCCGATGTAATTCAAATAAAAACGCATGAGATATAACAGGAGTTATCTTAAGCAGAAGTTAAGTCAAACTAACTTATATCATTGTGTTTGCTGGTATATGGTCAGTTTCATCTGTCAAATTACACATATCGTATCTTGTTTTAATGGTGCAGTTTTAATAACTATGATCATGTCCATATCATTAACTACTGTTAATCAGCAATTACAACTGTAAGCCAGGAAATACTTGTTCACTTTCTATATTTAGTAAACTATTTCATGAATTCATACTCGTTGATTAAACGATCGAGAATCCACGCGCCAGCCAATTGTCTTATTCCAATGAAACATTCGTGTCTTCGGGATCATCTTTGATTCACGCTTTGTTTTTATTTCACGACTGAGAACTTTATTAAGAATAAAGAATCTATGTTAGGTTTTCATCATGAACTTGGCACAGGTCAGAATCACCAGTCACAAATTCACAGACATTTCAAGCGTTAATTTAATAATGGCTGCAAACATTTTACCGCGAGTATAGTAGTCTATGCAATATTAACGTGGTCTCCAGTGTTCTTCGCATTTGTGCTGTAAGCACCACTTGACTTGAAGGGAATATATAACAAAGACTTAAGCCTGTTTTATTTAACTATCTTCTTTCCAGATGTTCAATACTTTCAATAAGAGCGAGTAAGGTATTGGAATAGACAAACATAAAACAATTAACATTTTACGGTGAATTTATACACAACATTGTGAGAAATTCCTCCCTTGTAGTATTAATAAAGTATGATTTATAAACAGGTTGGTCAAACACTGAATTAATTAATAAGGCTTGATTCCAAGATCATTTGTGACACGTGTGGTGTGTGTTACGCAATAAAATGCATCATAACTAATTGGGGACAGATAAGCCCTAATGATAATTCGTATTTAATATTGCACACTTTACAACTCCATCATATATCTATCATTTAATAGCAGACCACTAACTTTAAACATAAAATGATCAGAACTCGGGGAACCTTTCCTTACCCCATAATTATCCACAAACAAAACGCACGTCTAAATGTATCTCAATGACCTGTGTCCGTGCAGACATAAAGATGTTTGTATAACGCATTCATATAAACGTTCAAACTATTGTCTGATAAAACATATTTTTCTGTTTAAAGTATGAGACATTTGCAAAAAAAAACGATGGGTACTTCCAATACAAAACGCGCCAAAAATGAAAATATTTATGGATAATGATGAACGGAGCAGGAGAAGCTTAATTGTAATACATAATTATTAATTGACTTAATTAGATTGTTTATTTATCCCATTAGAGAAAAGACCTAAGGAATGAATATTTTTTTAATTTGGAAAAAAAAATCTATATAAAAATTATCTATAAGTAGTTTCATGAAAGGGTGGTTCCTTAATAGCATTTAATGTGAAGGTCAAATAACAGATGGCGATCTCTTTTCTTGTCAAAATACAATGAAAACATGTACTCCAGTACAGTGCAAATATAAGTTATGTTCAGTATTTTCGATTAACGGTAAATTAAGCCATTCTCAATCGCGCATGAATCTGCATTGTCCGTAATGCATGCATAGGTAGTAAACAGTTACCTACTATGCTTATTAAAATATGAAACAATGATGCTAACACGTTCAATTCGTATGAGTTTCGCTAGGACGATTTCCCTTCGCGCGTTTTTTTTTATGTCCCCCAGTCTATACTGGGGAACATATTGTTTTTGCCCTGTCCATTTGTTGGTTTGTTGGTTTGTTTGTCTGTTTGCACAAACGTTAACATTGGCCATAACTTTTGCAATATTGAAGATAGCAACTTGATATTTGGCATGCATGTGTATCTCATAGAGCTGCACATTTTAAGTCATGAAAGGTCAAGGTCATCCTCCCAGGTCAAAGGTCAAATATATGGGTCAAAATCGCGCAAAAGGGGACATAGTGTTTCACAAGCACATCACTTGTGTCTTCATTTTTTTACATTTCAATATTGCATGTAAGTGGAATGTGAACATCAGCATACGTCAAAAATATAACTCTTTTGAGTATATTAACCCTTTACACGTCATTAATATTAACTCGACGATAATTAAATGAGCAACGTTTAACATTTCAGAGTACAAATTACTTAATGGACCAAGGACATGATAAACCTTTGGTACCAAATGCAAATGTTAATGTAAACACTTATTCTGCATGTCTGGAGAATTATTTAGGCGAATACACATATCGGTGGAATACCTTGTAGTCCTGGGTTAACCTGTTAGTTTAATACACACCTAATGATGGTCCTATCAAAATAGAAGGTCAACAGTTTTGCAAAGAATGCACTTCTACCTGTCTGAGCTGATTTGATCGGATAATGTTGGCAATTCAGACTACGCTCAACACACTCAGGATATCTACTCGATCTACTACGAAATTATATTAAAATAGGTCAGAACTTTATCATGTCTACCTGTAAGCATGACATTGACGTTAATTATTTGAGTTGTTTCCCACTTTGTCATGTATGAACCTTATTTTCAACAATATTTAAATTAAACAAATGAGTCCGTATTTAAGCAACGACTAAACACCACATATTCTATTTGGTTTCATTGAAAACATTTCTAACGTGTGTTCAAAATAGCCATACATGTGTGTATTCACATGTGTATGATGGTTTCAGACGCGGAGGTTCTGATTTTTTTCTTATACGCAGTGCATATGTCGCTTGATTATATGCCATTCAATGTTTTGCATTATACGAGGCTACTTGAGTTATATTGAACTCAGGTATGCATACTGTTCTATCTCTGAAAGAAATGCGTCGTTGATTTGTAATAGTGGGCTAAAAGCTTTATCAATTAACGTATAAATACACATATATTTATGTTTTATGTGCTTCGTCTCTAAGTATGTCGCTTCATCGGTAGCATGTAGAACAGCCGTTAACAATGGATTTTATTGCAGCCATAACATGTTTCAATATCAAAGGCGCACACAAGGGTATACGTAGTCAAACGCACCTGACTTAACAATGGGAATTCACATTTTAGCCGTCTTACCAGCGTTAAAAAACCATCATTGTGCAATATGTGTATACCTGCGTGTACCTGAAAATCCGATTGTCAATAACATAGATCTGAACAAATGCTGGGAATCGTTTCATTGGTACCGTATATACTTCCGGTGCATATCTATGCTCAGAAGTATTAAATATCATCCATATTTAACATATGTGTTCTACCTTGAAAAAGTTACTAAAATATTTATGAATATAGTACACCGTATGTATTTTGAATTTTTGAGATACATTATTTCTATTAACATAAGGTATAGCGACCGTTCATACTAGATTTTTGATAAGGCGTCAATATTTGACTATAACTATGTTTGTAAAATGTGTACCACAATAAGGTACATTATATATTTTATACCATATGCAATATCCGTTATGTTCAGCAAATGCGATTTCCAGTAAAATAATCGTATTGCAGAAACCGGACGTCCTCAATGCCTGAAAAGGCGAAATATACTTTACAACTGTAATTGTTTAATCTTTGAGCACATTATTTATTACAAATGATGGATAACGCAAGAATAGTTCTTAATTGCATTTGCTTACCAGTTATCAACCATAGTTAAACACAGCACAAACACTATCAAGTTCATACAAAAAAAATGAACACGCAACAAGAATACAAAAATGGTACTTTATGTATGACAAAATGACCAGTTGCCAAACAGTCCTTCACATATAACAAACTTCACAAACCCCAAAAACCAGCCAGAAAAGCAAAACATCACACACAATTAATACAACCTTGTTCACCACCTAGGAACAGCTAATGAATCTCAATAAGGGTAAAGTATTTACGTAGCTCGCGAAATCAAATTAAGCCCGAAGTCATTGAAATAACAATTTAATACCTTCAGAAAGATCATAAGTTTCGTAAACAAGTACATCACGTGTGGCACATTATTGACGAAGTATTTGCGATGTTTTTTCATAAAGAGTGTTTCGTAAAACGATCGGCATTCTCTCTGGACTGTGTACTGATCATTTTATAAATTTATAAATGTAAAACATATGTGATTGCTTGTGCAAGTGTGACGAAACGTTCGAGAGTACTTTACAAAGAGATACAGATAACGAGAGAGATATATAGAGTGATAGACAAACAGAGAATAAGTAAATCACTTTTAAAATGAAAATATGTGCGATACTTTCATGTGTGATAAATTGCACGTGATGATTACCAACAAGCAATTGAATTCAACAATTATCACTGAAGGTTCAAAGCACATATAATACTATGAATATTATAATTGACAACAAAAAATGCATATTCTAGCTTTAGATAAGGAAACTTTCGCTTTGAAGTCACGTTACAATTAAAGTATATAAGTGTTTAAACACGAGAGGAATTACATGTGAATAGTCATATGCAATAACACTTTAAATTGATACGCAATGACTCACATTATCGTTTTCACTACAATATATCTTAAAATATAACTAATTACGTAAAAGTACTTGCGAAATAATTGTGTCACCAGTAACGCATAGCATAGTATTTCTCATTCGGAATGGGCGTTTTCTGTATGCAGCGAATAATTAATGTTAATGTTTGGTAGTCGTCCCAAAAAAAATCGGTAATACGAAGCATGTGTGTTTTAGTAAATGTATATTTGGATGAAGTAAATACTGACTTTAATGGCATATTGGGGACATTAAATTGCTGCTTTATACATGCAGCGGCAATTTATCCACTGTATATCACCAAGTAAACTGTGCATACAAATTCGAACAATATTTACTGGAATGCCAACACATGTGACTGTGCAATTAGCGTGTTTAAGTTCAGGTTCCTAAAATGTCGAAAGAAAGAAAATAATACACATACTTTAATGGGAACGCATTGTTCGATAATTTGAGACATTGAAAAACAGCCAGTGTTATCTCACTTCATACATATGTTAGGTCGAGTTGGTGTGTTTACTAGACAAAGTGAATGCTCTGCGATGTTAGCATTATACAAGACGAATTATTCTATGTTAAACGTGTGTTTGTATCATGGTGTGAAACGCAAACGTCACAAAAACTTAAAGATAATAACGAAACATATAGCCACTGTGCATCCGGGATGGGAATAAGTGATACACAATTATTTCAAAAAAGTAGTATGGTTACATTCCTCTACTGAAAATCAAATCGTTGATCGGCACATACAAACGAATACATATTAATACAGTAAAATATCAGCACGCTAAAGAAAACGTTCTTGCCATATACACTAGAGCAATGCACATTATTAATGAAAGCATTTTCACTAATCTTTGACGTTTTCGTTTTGTATATTTCAGTTTGTCTACCTAAATACAATCTGTTTCTAAATAATATTGCGCTAGATTGAGTTAAACCTAGTTAAAACATTCTTATTTATTGTTTGCCATTTTGATATGTGAGCATTGTTTTTAAATAAATCATACCAAACGTTGCCACTCGCAAACATGTTTTCACCTGCCACTTGGGTTTAACAAAGATATAGCATCTCACAGATGTATATCATATTATACAATGTACCAGTCCCACATACACACAATACATCAATACGTTCACGCATTAATTAAATTTGACATAAATAGACTGCCGTACTTATTGCCTCAACAACTTAAAACGTTTCATCGAGCAACAAGAACATCAGGAATGGGGTCAAAACGTCACGGAATGCAGACGAATATGAGTGGCGAGAAGGAGGCGGGGTTAATGATGCCCAATACTTGTCTTGATAATATCGTGATACAATATGTTACTACCGAAGCCGTGCAAAGAGACTATATCGTTTATACTAAGATTTACTATTAATTAGTACATGCTTAAATACTCTTAGATTCAATGACTGCACAGTTGTTTTGTTGGCAGTTTTGTTGATGAACAAATTTGTCTCTTTGTAAAGTTTCTGCAGTTTCATATACCATGTTTTTTTAACTTTTTCGTTTGATGCACGGTTGTATTATTTTATCACTTCGGTATATGATTACGAATTGCATTTACAATAAAGTATGTTTATTTATAAATAACACGCACTCTGTTTGTAGAGAACAATAATCTATAATACAATAACCTTATTAGATTTTGCATTTTAGTTTGTTTACCATATCACATTGTAGATTAAATGTGAAGGTCACCTAACTTATAACAGTGTTTTATTTTTTGTTTTATTTTAAAATTGTGTTCAGCAATACAGTTCATTATGTGTTATTAACCTTTAGATCTTATATGTGGAACCTTAGATCAGCAGCACACATTTTCAAAAGTGTATTATGTTCGTAATATATATGTATAATTCTGATTACAACAATATATTATACGAACTGAAAACCTAGCAAAACATCAGCAATGAACTCATGCTTATCGTATTTTTTTATAGTTAAAAAGGTCTACATGTTCATATCAACACTTTTCAATTATGATTGAATATGAAAGATTCAAAGTTTGAAAAAGTATGTCAACACACTATATTTATTAAAACAATATTATCACACCACCAATATATGAAATCCAACAATGATCTTTCGAAATAAAAAAAAAATGAATAATTCAAATAACTGTTTGATAAAACCAACATCATCTTGTCTTTTGCAAGTCTGAAACATTCGTAATAAATTATGCGATACTTCCAACAAAAATTCGCCAAAAGATGAAGATATTTATGGAAGTTGATGAACGTAACAGAAATATCTCAATCGTAATATCTATCCCCGATAATTGACATGATTACTTCGTTAATGGTTGCATAAGAGGAACGTTGTGCTCCCTAAATAAAAGATGAAAAGGTCGTGAAACAAGATACACCGATTGATTCGAACGATTAGCAGTCTAAGCGATAAAATGTGCTGATGCGATCATTTGAAACACATAAAGCTTTTTAAAACGCTATGCTACATTAATGTTCCTGATTTAGGTAAATCTTGATAATGTTAACTTGTTGCGATGGTACTGATTTTTATGAATACCTTTGCAATTACATAGTACAGACACATTATTTGAAATATTGCAAAACAGTAAAATAATGTATGTATCATTCAGAAAGTGTGATGTATATTATGTTAAGCAAGTCAAATTTCAAGTAAAATATGCCATGACTGTATCTTCTGGTGTGAATCCGGTCGTCTACAAAAAGTTCAAAGGCAGTGGCAGTAGATAGATGACCAATAAACTGATGTAACTTTTAGCACAAATCTTCTTACAAATGATGGATTCCGCTATGAAATTATTTCATGCTTTCTCTTTAAAGAAGGTTAGGATAATTCGTATTACATATAATCAACATACGGTTGTTTTAGAGTTAGTATCAAATCGAACTGTTTGCATTTCCTTATGCAAACTAAAACAATATTATGGAACATATTAAAGACATACCATTTTCCGTTTTTATAATATCTTATTATTTCATAAAATTACAAAATTTTGTTTTTCATACGTTGATAACAATTTCTAGATCAATAGCATAATAGACCATGTAAGGTTCGAGATAACCTAAAACCATGTTATTAAATTGGACCAATATTTACTTAATATATAACGAGTTCTTAAACCTGTTTTTACATCTTAATGTCAGCATGAGTATTCGTGAAAACATGTCTGAACATGTATTACATGTTTAATCATATGTTATTATATATTAAATATATAGTTAAATTTATGTCTTAGACAAAAAACCAGCGTGAGAAGGTTTTTGAAAAATAATGCGCCGTAAACGAGTGGAATCCTTTCAACCATCTTCGAAAAGAAAAGATCGTTAGCAAAATTCAAGAATTCCGTCTGAGAAGGAATAGGTCAAATACCATCACTGAAGCGGTTAGCGTTGAAGGCGAATGTAAATACCTAATGAAAACAAATACTCTGGAAAGAAGGATGGAATGGCAAACGTGAAATTCCTGAAAGTGTTTGATAATTATGTAGACCGTTATCCCGACCTATTTACCTAGGCTGACCTGATAGTTGATCGGAAGACTAATGACGATCCTTTCAAACTAAATGGTCAAATGTTGTTGATGGATGCTTCTGTACCTGTTCGATCAGTTGTTCGCTGATAATGGTGTATTTACGGAATCTGTTAAATGCACTCAAGAGGTCTACTACATTACTATTATGGAATTCTGGCGGGCGCGTTTGTTTACATTGTAAGGTGTGGATTAAATGACGTTGGGAACATTTGGAACCTTCGCAAAGTGATGTTAAAAATGAAGGATTTGTCACCTTTTAAAAATGCTACATGTATTTTGTTTCAGAAAAGAATTTTCCGGGACTTATGAGCATTAAGGAAACTAAAAACGATTATTTGCATGTCAATGACTTTCATGCAATTAAATCGATGAACTATACGTTGTGAACGATTATATTTCTGTTATCGCAAATATAAGAATTATTCCGACATTTCAGTATAATTATAAAGCTACTACACGCTTTCTTTCAAAACGGAGAGGAAGTAAGCATTTTAAGAAAGTGTTTTAAAATCGAAATTAACTTTTATTCTTTAATAACAACACATAATGGTTTTAGAGTGTGTACTTTGGCATACTCTCTATTATGTATTGAAAGAGTGAATCTAAGGTGCATACACGTTTATGAATGTTACTGCAAAGACGTACCCACAAACACAAGTTAACGCTTTAATAATCGCTTTACCTATACGTTTATTATAACAGGTATTACATTAAGCAATAACATATGCGTGCACTTGAGATATTGGCGTTTACCTCGCATGAACCGTAACACGCTTTTGAATCTGCTTCAAAACATTGACGCTTTGACTAAACTTCTTTGATAAACACGTTTGTAAAGTGTAATCATACGCAATAAATAAGAAGGGCATTAACGTCGTGTTTTTGTACACGAATGACCTTATTGTTCGAGTTATTTTAGTCAAAGCAGTTGTTTGATGCAATATTGGCCATTCCGGGGCCACAAACTTTGCTTAACAGTAAAAATAGTCCGATTATGATAAAACATTAATTTAAGCATAATTAAAATAAAAAATACAAAGAAACGAATTAATTCAGAATATCTACAGTTGTAAAGTTTGATAAATGCTTTCATTGTATGTCGGCAAATGCATGTCGGTTTTTCCGTTAGTGAAGAACAAGGGTAAACACGTGTTTGCAATTAAGAAATATCATAAAGTAAACAAAACACAATGTATTTGTATACTTACTAAAAACACAATTAACAATGCGAATTCATAACGATTGGACTCTTCGTTTAAGTTTCATAGCCTATCAAACTAAATCATCATTGTGTAATAATGTATGTAGATTTTTTTAATTCACAATATAATGTACATATATAGATTTGAACAAAGTTTGAGAGTTCATTTTATTGTTTACCAATTTGTTTTAAATGTACAGTTCTCTGTGTTTATTAATTATCATCGATATTTAACAACTGTTTGCTGAACTGCAAAGGTACGCATCTGTTGACAGCTCTAACAAAAAAGCAGTTAGACGTAAAGTGGCATTAATACTCTTTATAGTCGTCCGCTAAACAATATGGTATTTCCAGCATACCACATCTGATGTGAAGATATATAACTCAGTTGCGAACATTTTTTTTACAAGGCATATTCGTTTTAGCAATATTACAACACTCATTCATATTTTACATTTTGAGGAGAATAAACGACCCTATGTAAACGATCTTAAAAGATTATGTCGATGTTGCAATGGGTGTGCGTGCAGTTGTCGTTTTAAAGTAAATATCGACATTTCGTGTTAGATACGTGTCTGGTTACTTGTCTGGTACACGAAAATGACATATTAACATAGCAGACAGTAAACATGATCATGAAAACTGCAAATGTGTGTTATGTGCAGCTTCGAGAACTCATTTTTAAGTCATTTGAGGTAATATTTGTATATATTTCGAAACATACTTGTAAATTATGTAGTTTAAAAATCTTGTTACTGCTATAAGTGGCGACATCACCATCTTGACCTAATCAAGTATGATGCTTTTCATGTTTCTTAGGAAACTTTCCATTGTGCATCAATTATTATTGTGCATGCACTCAATTGTTTTTTGGCTTTCTGCCAACAAAACCCACAAAACCGCTTCTCATAGATCAGAATTGCAATTATCTCATAGCGATGTTGCAAACACTGATAACCACGTTTTATTAATATTTAACTAATTGTCATTGCATTTAACAGGGGAGACATCGGCTTGCCTTTGATGACGATAATACACAGCTACGATATTGGTAAAGACAGCTGCTTTGTTGCGAATTGTTAGTCTGGTCTTTCAAGGGAACGCTTCTTATGTTGTACTTTAAGATATACGCATAACATTTGTTGTCTTGAATGTAGTATACGTATTACTGTTTAACTGTATTATACAGTAACAAAACACTAACCTTGTTATTTGTTGTATGCTTTTGAACAAAGAAATGCATTACTGAATAGCATTTAATTATCAATAGCTGTACCATTGCATATGTATGTTTGTCTATATGTGTATTGAAATGTGTGACTATGCTATGTTATTTGTAATTGCAAGGGCCGGAGGCCACATAGCAATAAACATTGAAATAATTGAACCTTAGTGTTTAACAGAGAAGTTAACATTTATAATATGATTTGCGTACTGCATAAGAACAATATTTCAGCGAGGTAAAAACTTTAATACTTTGAGCCTTACTAAACCAGCAGACCAGGAATTTAATAATTGTATACGTGTTTTTCTATTGTGATTTTAAAATGAGTACTATACTTTGTACATAGATCAAGTAAGTGTATTTCAATTTCATGTCTACTGACTGATCAGAATGATAATGTTAATCAAACACAGAATATTAAATGATTAAAAATCGACACCTGTTATTTGGACTCAGAAAATCGCCCTTCCATTTGGTGAAAATTTGTTACATCGATTTGATATATCATTTTATAAGTAGACATAATATTGTGTTTCTCTATGCAAATAATCAGATTATTCTTAAGCTAATACAATTTCTGTAAACTTTATTAAACTTTGATCAAGAATGATTTTGCCGAGTTGACCGTTAATGTCTTATCACAAGAAGCGTGCCATGTGTCGAATCAACCTGACACTCAAATTCACCACGTCCGTAACTTTGGACGAGAAACTTTAACATTTATAAAACAACGGAAATTATTTATTGCACAACCATTGTTAGAACTTTTAATTCCATGGAGCATTGCTTTTTGCATTCAAAACACACCAGTTTGTTTAGTTCATGTAATGTCTGTGAAATGTTTGCGTTGTAAGCTTTGTTAACCGTTATTTAAACGTCAAACACAAATTTGTTTTTGTCTCATTTTATGACGAAATAATTACAAACTTTTATTAAGTGATACCGCCGTACAATCTGAAGGCTTACGATGTGTGAGCGACACAGTTGCACACAATAGGTCCAGATGGGAAATCTCACATTTTATCGCCTTCATAGATGCGACAGAAAGCACATCTTCTAGACATCAATTAAGCTATGTACACATTTACCTAAGCTCTTCAACAGCACATACCAAAAAATTAAACAGAACAAAAGACTGTGGCAATTTAAAAATGGGAACATATATGGGGCGGGAGGTTTCTGGTGTTGAGTTGAAATTAAATGTGAAATAGGGATTTGAATTTCGAAAATGTGTAACAATACATAGTGCAAAAGTAAAACATGAGAAATAATACATGATTGATGTTTTTGTAACTTGCATCAGTTCAAATTGTTTAAGATGTATGCACAATTCATTATACACCGAAAACAATATAACTAAATTAATTTGACAACCGCTATACTAATTACATGTTGCTATACTTCTCCGAACAGAGATTGATTTAATGAACGAGGATTACTTCGTAAATAGTGCAATGCTTGTGAATGGTTTCGATGTGTGTTTCCTGTCAGTAAAGTTCGTTTTTGAACCACGTTTACATCCCATCAAGCATAATATTCCACTTGCAAAGATGTAAACAAAATCATTAATAGGTGTTAAACGGTCATAACCAGAGTGCAAAGAGATTCGCCTAGTGTTACAGAGGAATGGCAATTTATTATTTCTATTTGTAATTGCAATTAGGGACTGCCGTATCGATCATTTCTAAGACGGTTGTTGCGTACAACTGAGCACATATGAATGAATGAGAATGTAAACTAAGCATCAAAATCTGGTTACGCAACACAGCATGTTCATATGTTTTCTGTTATAATTGACCCGAGTATAGTGTTTAATGTATGCGGTGCTTGTCTGCGATGTTGTGTTATGAACTTGTAACACGAAGCAATGATAATTCAAACACGATTGTTTGAATAAGAAATCAATACATGATAAATCTTTGTTTAATAACAGTGTTCAATCGATGTTGTAATGAATGATAATCATTTGCAGTCAATACGACTATTGAAATTCCTTACCACGACATTTTTAAGTAATTAAATATATGTATGCGAAGCAATTGTTGGCACACATGTTTACGAAACGGATGGAATTAACACTATATAGCAACAGTTCTTTAACTATTTCCCGCTCAAAAGCAACGCAAAAACGGTAATACATGTATGCAACCAGCATAGAACCAGAGCAGCCTGTGACTCACTGTCTGTTCCGGCTGTATGCTGTGTGCTGTTAATAAGTATCTATGGGTCGGAAATGAAGCCTTTAAAACTTGAATCTAGTAAAAAGGTCAGAACATTAATGTGATTGCCTTTGGGGCTACAGACGCGCCAATGTGGTAAAGGGTTTACTAAATATCAGGAGAGAAGGGCAAACATAACGTGTCATATGTTTGGCGGAGTGGCAAACCGCTCAGGTGTACGTCAATTTGAAAATGCAATTTAACAGTCGTTTGAACGGGTCGGTACTGTAAAATCTATCAATGTAATGTCTTCATTGCAAAATATAACATCAAATGTAACATGTTCATAACTCCGGTTGTGTAATCGTCGTGGGTTGAATGATTGAACAGAGCTGAAGTGTTAATCAACTGATCAACTGAACACATGTTGACTTATTTTTGTGAATGATCAATTTTTCATAAATAAATCGATATGCAAAGCCAAATTGTCGGTCATTCATCGTATTAAATCATGTGTCTGTTTATCACGTGATGGATATAATTTAAGGCATGATATAGTTAACGATTTGATCCTAAACAATCGACGCCCATTCGGTCAATCGATACAAACATATAAACGAATTAGACTCTCCGTTCAGTGCGTTGATGAACATTTAATCTTCTGTCTTTTCCCTTACAAAGATGTTTTGTCTGAAGCGATATTAACACTTAAACTAAAAGTCGCCTAATCTAAAAGGCAGTCTTAGTTGTTTTTTTTCGTCATGATTTGAATGATCATTTAACCTCAGCGTTTATGCTGCTAGCATATGTCGTTTGTTTTGGATTTCAGACTTTATGTCTTTCGTTCATAATACATTTTTTAGAATTCCAAACATAAATGTTATGAAAGTATATCAATTTTTGCATTTTATATAATTGTAATGATTTGATATTTACATGTAGTTACAGCTTTATATAAACGTATAAACGTTGTATAGATTTCGATAACACAAATGGACTGAAAGCTTAACTTGCGATTTTAAAAGTGTACTCTCTTTCTGTTGAAATTAAAAGTATTTCAATCAAATTCGGTAATTCACATGTTGCTCATGCTTACACGGTCATGTCTTGTATGCTGACAAGAATATTGATATTTTACATTATTATTTTTTTGGCAATTGTTATTGAAATTAGATTTCGGGAAAAGTTCGTTGTATAAGCATATCGTAACATTAATATCAGAGTTACAAGGTCAAGCACTAACCACACATCTCACGTAACGTCATTCGCAATATATGCGTGCGTTATGAATCAAGATGACTTATAGACAGGCACACAACTGTACAGGTACTACCTGGATATGATATTCAATGTAGTCTGTAATGCCTGAACAGTTTACGCGCAATGTATCAGAGATATAAGCCTCGCTCTAGGTTAACTTGGCTTAATTCATATGCGTAAGATGTCGTCCAGATAAGCTTGTGCAATCCACGTTTATGGGATTTTTCGTTTATCGGAGGTCCCTTCTAAACGAAAACCCAATGTAGGCGTTAAGAGTTGCTCCGGAACGACACTTTACACACATGCATTTAGCCAGGTTTTTCCCAGAACTCAGCTTATATTCGCAACAGAAGCCGCCAAAAGAGGAATTTTGCTATACATGTTTGGAATCTGTACTTTGTATCTGGTCATGTCGATTGTATTGAATCATGCAAACAGCTTATTACCATCAAAGACTTTGCATTTCATTGTTGCCGATACACTTGTTTCATTTGTATATTGTGTTATTGTTGACTAGATGCGTGAAGCTTAACACAATAAGTTACATAATCGATTTGATATTAAAGTTACAAAACACCACGTCTGATGTGATAACAGATTTTTATCTTTATTTTGAGAATTATTCCTTTGTATAGAGATAAGTAATACTTGTATCATGAATCTGGAAAATTACATGCCATAAGCAATCTTGGTTATCTGGGAAATTATCTTAAACATAATAGTTCCACTGAGTAGTTTCTTTGAAACTATTATAAGATAGTTAGAGCTTTATCTTTAGATGATCACAAGTAGTAAACTGAAGTAAGATTTGCGTTATAACTATTTTATTGTATTGCACGTGAGTTGATGCAATTGTCTAAATGACTTTAATGTCCATTACCTGACCGAAAAACACGTTCATTGCAAATTACAGATGGATTAAAAATTGCTATTTCAAGATCATCAATACAATTAAACATTTCCATAATGATTACACATCGCATAAAAGTTCAATTCAGATGGTAAACATCAATAGGAATATACAAAAAGCATCAACTTATCTAGTTACGCTGCATTTCGCCTTCGAGGGTGACATTGCATTGAGTGATATGCTATATTTGACCTTGTAGTTGTATTCAACGTACCGGGTGTATATTCAAGATGTTTACACACTTATCTTCTGACCGAACATATACACTTCTAAATAGTATTTCACACATGTTTTGTGTAAATGTTGCATATAACGCCGCGTCTAATTACAAATTTAACAAAAGACAGCTTTGAAACAAAAGGTGAACAAGCTATCATCATTAAGCTATCAGTTGTCATAAACAGTCTAAGCAGACAAGTACAAATTTCACGGTAGCACTAATAAAGCAGAACGTTAACAGCACACAACTATGCATACCCGCATTGAGTTCAATATTAAAACATCAGCTGGTGATCCGAAAACAATATGACTGAATGAAAGATTTCTAGAATGTCGGTGAAAATAGTATACCCATAATAACGCATTATTGCGAATTACACAATACACAAGCTCGCATCTATGTTAATATGTTGTCCGCCCACCGCCCTGGTGGTCACTTGTTCGATCCCCATGTTCATTCAGTCTAAATAGGCTGAATAGGTTTAAACTAATGTCAAAATTGCCATGCATGCTTTATTATCAATACATCGTTATGTACAACTGACAATTATATTAAATGCATATTACCAATCTACTCCGTATGTGATGTTCTCTTCACAGAGTTGTCACCAAATAAATAGGACATAGAATTGTATTATAAATTTCTGATACTAGACGTGCGAAGGCATTATGTTGAACACATTGCATATTTCGAAGATATAATTTACACTTATTCATAGTGTTTCACTGTGTAACAAGTGCATCCTATAAGTCAGTCAAGATATCATGGAATGAAGACGCATTTGATAGTAGCTCATAAATCGCTGTCAGTAACATCTGCTACACTGACACTTTCTTTGCATTGTTTGCATTAGGGTACCACTTTTTGTCAAAGGGGTGGAGATAAAATATTGCACAGTTTGTCACATACTGTGCAGAGAATGCTAAAGGCCTTTACGAAAACAAAAAACATCGCATGCCACTTATCTTATTTGCTTTCCTTTGCGAACTTACGAAACACGGTTAATGCGCTCTAATGTCAATGCAGTTCAACGCCCTTTACAAAGTGACACGTTGTGTTACATGTTTGTGCTTTATTATATATTTATACAACTTTTTCCTTTTAATGCACCGCTTCTTGCAGAAATTGAATTGACTAAATCTTATTTTTGGGAGACAGGTTTGTTGGACAGTTTACCCCAACCACTAATAATCAACATTCCATATAAGCGTTTTGCAAATGTTTTAATACTATGTTTGTGTGTAGTCTTTAAGTGAACACTGCAAACATACAATACAATTCGATGATCTGACCTAAAAATCTACATATGTATAGCTTGTGAAAATTTAATATCGCCTGCATACCATTAAACTGCGTTTTTTGTGCGTACTTCAACGGTGCACTAACGTATTATTTAAAAAAAAGTAACGTGTATCAAAAAATGTTTTGTAACGGATCTAAACCTTATTGGGACATTTGCCTTTTATATCGAAGCGGTTTTGCAATATAGGCTAGTATATTTCATTGTATTGTTTATTTGTGCAGATCAAGCTGGGACAAAACAAAAATTAGTATAAATACCGGGAAAAAAACGTGTTTGTTTTTTATAAAGCCCGCTGTGAGACCGAGCTTTTAAAAGCTCATTCAGTTATTTGTGATTAAGATAATCTTAACCTTTCTGGAGCCCAAATAAAATACATGGATATAAAAACCGGAAAATCTTAATTTGGATACAATTGATATTCCGTATTTTCTTGCAACACTTGAATAATGTGTAGAATCGAATATAATGTGTCAGCCAAGTATGGGTACAATACAGGTGTGTACCTGAGGCATTTATGAAGTGCGTTATTTTGTGTCTCAATATCCTACACAGTATAAATAGAACACTGACGGTTTAGAAAAACATACAATTTGCATATAGACTGTTCCTCTGAAGAAAACTATTATGCTGTAATTTATATGTTCACGTTTTATACCCATGAGATAACAAAGAGGGTTACGGAAAGCAGCGAGATTGAAAATGATTGTAACTACTTGAATATTAAACAGAATCGGTATCAACAATCGATCTGCAGTCTGCCTGGATTTCAACGATGTTTAGATCTCACCTTTTATCTAGTACATCTGGAAATTCCCTATGAGCATCGGCTTGCTTTCCAGACGCATTACTTACGTTGCATCAGAGAGAAAACAGCAATGAACATATTTTTTATTGAATAGTAGTACTTGTTTCATAACAAAGTTACTTTTTTAAGTTTAGTCTCCGAAAGCGCACTGCTTAACTTTTTAATGAAATTTAGGGCAAACAATTTTATTTGTTTCAACGTAACAAGATACATTTCCTTGTAAAAGAGTTCCGGATACTATTTTTCGAAACACCCAACGACTGTATACAAGTAGCAATCCAAAGTCTATGTGGATTGTAACCTAGAATGTTCAAAGATGACACATGATGTGTCCACCTTATAATATCATAAGGTTTAATAATAAGCTGTATGTGACTAAAATTTGTTAGAGACAATGCTTATTGAAACTGTTGTAGTCGTTTTTGCCAAACATTGAATACTCAATAATTATAATACGATGCGTTACTTTTTTCCATAAATAAAGAGCCTGTCAAGAAACAGTTACTTGGTAAAATGGACCAACATTAGCGTCTTCTCAATACCATTTACAGTTTAATACTTTTGTTTTCAAAACTTTAAATAATAGGTGTATTGTTTCTTTGAATGATACTTGATCCCGTCTCACTAACCATTATACGACGGTTTTAAGGTACGATATATGTTTTGAAGACTTGTATTTGCTAATATATTTGCTAATAATCAACAATTATGAAAAACTGCTTACAATTCATCTTTTTTATTATTTTTAATGTCTCGATATGTCCTAAAGACCATCATATACGTCTTTTTGTTCTAAGATAAAGATTGAGTCGCAACTTAAATTTATCTAACGATATTAAATGAACCACGAGCAAGGTGACCCATATCAATATATTTGAGTGGTATGTTGGCCCATAAGAAGATGAACAATAAGTAAGTATTATATCAGACAACAATAAACGTTTTTGTTTTCATCGTTTATGTCAAGTGCACTCGATTAAGTCATGAATTTAAGAAAGCTTCACGTTAACACATCGATATCGATTGTTACATTTGCATTTATTAATATATATACCCATGAGTGTTTGATATATCGTAAGCATAATTGCGCTAATTTGTAGAAGGTGAACTACAGAACTAAGTACATGTACTAAGTAAACACGTTATATAGACAAAACTATCATTGGAACTCGCGAAGAAACTAGAAGACCAACATACTGAGCTCCATGGTAACTCGGTGAATTTAACATATGATAACAAACACCACATTATTGCCGGAGAAAAAAATACATGACGAACAAGAACAACCGTTTGCCATAATATTTTCCATAAAAAAACATCCATAAATTCCTTCAGATACCGACAATAATCTTCCCTCTGATGAATGGGCTTTTTTCAACACTTAAGCGGGGAATGTTCGTTTTATCAGCTGTAATCATTGCTCAAGGTGAAATATTGAAGTCTAATTAGCGTTATAACAATATTTATAGACATTTATAGCACTATAGCATTGTCTCTTTATATTTAAATGAAGGTGCGCTGTAAGTCAATGTAATCGCCGTGTACCTGACAGTAAATGATCGATTGGAAATTATATCTTTTTAACGAGAGCTATTTATAGACAACATTTGCCTACTTCCACTGTTGCTATTTTTAACATATCTCACCATCATAACACACAACAATACAGGGGCGTAGGTAATGGAGGGGCAGAGGGGGCGGCCGCCCCTCGAATATTTCGGCTAGTCATCGTTATATAAAACGTAAAATCCCCCCAAAATCGCCGCCCCAAAACCAGTATTTTTGTAATCACGAACCGTCGGTGCAGAAGCCACGTGTCCCCTCTCCGTCTGCTCTGAGGTTGTCAATATCCCTTGTTAGGTGTCATAAACTAGAGCCCAGGGTAAATGTCATTGCGTTAATTGTTTTATTGTTCTTTTCCGTAATTGCACTGTCGCTGTTTTGATACAGGACAGGCTCTTCTTTAAATTTTAATTGATCGCTTTAATTCAAAGGTTACTGCCACTAAAAACAATTTTGAGTAAATATACGCGTGAAAATCATTTATTAGTTTGAAAATATTTTTGTTCTCTAATTTCAGGTTTTAAATATGTCCATCAGTAATAAAATATATGTGTTGTGAATGGAATGTTAATGTTATTATTTCTCATATCACTTGTTAAACTCCGTCATTAAAATACATAAACATTTACTTAATTTTATGTTTTAATTAGACGAGTTTTTGGAAAGAAAATAATAACTGTGAGATTTCTGGGTCGTAGGCGGCATTGGACAAACTGATTTCATGAAAAAATGAGAATGAGACAAACATCGAGCATTAATATCAACATGAAAGTTCCCCCAAAACGCACCATATTAATTGTTATTGTATTTTTTTTTTCGGAACCACGGGAGAGGACAACCCTCTCAAACGAACCCCTTTATGTTCCCAGTACAGAAACTGGACCGCCCCTCCAATGT
The DNA here is from genome assembly GCA_007657795.1 of Dreissena rostriformis. Lineage (NCBI taxonomy): Eukaryota > Metazoa > Mollusca > Bivalvia > Myida > Dreissenidae > Dreissena > Dreissena rostriformis. The sequence continues at coordinate 248,019 of VMBQ01000801.1, forward strand.
TTGGAGGTTATCTACGCCCCTGCAATATTCCCGGAACAAGAAGGGAATTTCGACGAACGCAAACAACAGTTTTCTGTAATATTTCCCCTAAAAACCCATAAATTATCGAAGACACCGAAAACAATATGCCCGCTCATGAATGGGCTAATTGCACCACATCAGCGGGTTATGTTGGTTTTATGAGCTCTAACATTTGCTCCCGGTGAAATATCGGCGTCTAATTAGCGTAATAACATGCCTCAACTCTTCGCTAAAGGTGCGGTTTAAGTCCATGTAATAGCCTCATTTTGAACATTACAAGATCGGTTTCACATTATCTGTTTGGAACGGGAGCTATTAATAAGGGAAATTAAGTCGTTGAGTACGTGTGTTGATGGTATGTTTTATTCCATTTACCGTTAAATCATTCATATTTGTCAGCGAGAAATTTCGTGGTTTTCAAAATTTCTTTTTTACGTTAGTACATAAATTCGTGGATTTTTTTTATTTTGGAAAAAAAAATAAAAAAATGTGTCGGCCATTTTCCGATGTGTTTGTGTTAACTGTAAAGGATCGACCAACCCACGAAATCAACGCAAATGAATGAACCACGAATAATAATGATTTTACAGTGAAAGGAGTGATCGGGTTTGTTTAAGGATTGAGAGAAAGCTTTAAAAACCCTTTTGCGATGTTTGATTGGGACAAGGACTTGTTTATTTGATGTTCGCGTGATACATCGAAGGAAGAATCTACACTTTACAATCACATCAAGTTCATCAAGTGAATTAAACATCGATCAATTGCTGGGAATGCGTACATTGAAACGAATTAGACGCATTTTATTTAAACAAGCTCATCTACAAAAGTAATGTTGAGTTAATATTCCTCAATTTACACAAAAACACGCGAACACATTTAATTTCCATTTCATTGTCATGATGGAATAAAATAACACCTGTTTTGTACAAAAAAAGGCATAAATAGGCACATAATTATGTAACAAGATCCTTAAGACTGACTATAGAGTTGACAATGCTATCATTTTCACGTCATACTTTTTACATAAAGATTTATATAAATCAAAACGAAATGCAGTGATTGTATAATCATGTACGTTGAAAAATCGATCAAATGTTGTTTTTTATTTAAAGCGACTTTGGCTAAATTTGCCTAATTACCACGTTTAACCATTTATTAACGTTAATGCATGTGTTGACGTAAATATGGCTTTCTTATAAAAAAGGACAATAATTCAATTACTTAGAATTAAACAACACAAAAATATGTTATCCATGGCTTTAAATATCCAGCGCGCACATCACACAAAAAAAAAACATGTTCACAAATAAAATGCGTTCTTAAGCGTTATGCGGAAAAAAATGATAGCGCCAGAAAAAAGTTATTATTATAAGATAAGATGCGACACTATTGAGGATGGACTTACCCAAATCAAACACAATCACTTTCGGCTTCGCTTGCTCTCTAAGTACTTCCTCCAACTCCTCGAGCTCCGTATCCGGCGACAACGAACGTGACCGGTCTTCTGACGTCACGGAGCGGTTTTCTGACGTCGAACACGTATCGCCGCAGTCCGAGTTTTCGCGTTCGTAAAGATCCGGAAGAATGTCCCTCTCTTCTTCCTCGATCATCTCGCGTTCGTCATCGGAACCGGAAGCCATTTTTATAAATATAAATCTTTTGAGTTGAAGGCTATAATATCCTTCTGGCCGTATGCAACACTATCACAGAGGTGATTTTTTTTTATTTTAAGTTTCAATAGCGAATTTGTATTCTGATATATTGTACTTAATATATCAGTAATATTTTACGAAATGTCGTATTTCTCTTTTTATCACTTTCATTATGTATTGTTTCTTCTTTACTTCTTCGCTAATTGCACAAACAGTTATGTTCTCAGGTATGTTTTCGAAACTTTCTTGCTTTGTTGTACTCCGCTTTTCTCCAATGCTGTAATAGCTATGTTTTTGTTCCACGCTAGTCGCGAAGAAGATGAAAATCGTGAATGAACAGGCGCGAGAGAATGCCGGTTAAATTCTCTCCGTTTGTAGAAAAACGGAATTAAAACCCGGGAATTCGCGAACGAAATTCCACCAATAACGTTCGCCGCGGCGTTTTACAGGTATTAAAGTTTATGAATAGGCGATCCTGAAACGATTTTACTCCTGCCGCACAGGTATTTATCGTGTACAAACCAGACATTCGGCTGTAAAACGCATCAGTAAAAAGATGCCACAATGATGCGCGTGATTTTACGGGTTACTTGCAACAAATTTCAGCATCCGTTTTGTTTATGAAATGGCTTTAGTTTCCACGAACATTGGCTGTGTTCTCCATCGGATACCGTTTTCCATTAAATTATGAATACATGTTTGATACAGACGGTTATAACTTGTGCACTGTTTTATCGTTCAGAACCAATGCGTATGTATACAGTCATGACATAAGGAGATGATCAAAATTAAATCAATCACACTTTATCAACTTCCGTTACTCGGTCGAAAAACTCACTTGAAAAGAAATGGTTAGATAACTAAACCTTTGTTTGTATTTTTAATGGACACATCATTTGCACTTGGTTATTCGTGAACATTACATTGGTACAAAGCATATGGTAAAAGTTCGATTAACACTTCCAGATAATCTATTTTATATATACTATCCACTTCTACTTGATTCAGCAAATGGTAACCGCTGTTAGCATTTTCCTTTATCTCCCAGTGACAAATGCAAATGTAAAAAACAACTGATCGAAAATCTTTCTATTTAACTTTTATTTTTACAGTAACACACAATATTTATCATTTACAAAACTCAACTACAATGCAAATGTAACCCGAATGCCGGTATATTCCCATCCTCAAATGTATACTCGTGCCGATGCACACATGGAGGTAATTTAACTAACTGAAATTAATTGAGCTCTTCGCAACAAACATTGACACTAATTCGTGTAGCTTTGAATGAAACACTACTGAAAAATCATGTATATATGTTGGCATGAAACTTTCGTGTTTCTTAAGGTTTTATCCTTGAAACATAAATTCGTGAATTTGATTTTGGAAAAAAATATGAGGAATTTGCGTCGGTCATTTCCCAATGTTTTTAATTCGTGGATCGGGCAACCCACGAGGTCAATGAAAATTAATGTCCCACGAATAATTATGATTGTACAGTACATGTACTAGAGCCAACCGAAACCCGTCTGATATTAACACTTGATATTAATCTACCCGGGTTTTTCAGCATTGTGCACGCATGGTTGACAGAAGGCATCCGTGAGTCCCTGAGCTAACACCGCTGATACTATCTGCAGTGTGATGTAACGCATGTGATGATGCGATAAGCACATGTGCATGCCGTCGACGGTTGTGATTTTACATCCGATGTGTGTCTTACACTGAATCATGACACAATTGTATACATATTTAATCTCGGTTCAGGAATATAGTAGGTGCTTTAAAGAAAATAGTGCATTAATTGAAATAATCTGTTCACCTTATCGAAAAATATGCAATGACACAATAGCGCTATGGTAACCATTATCGTGAAGTATGTGTCTTACATAGCTGTTGTTCCTGTCTAACACATCAGATGTGTTTGCATACGTGTGTACATTTGATTCATTCTAAAAGTGAAAACAATTTAAATAAATGTTGAACAAGTTTTGAATCAAACTGTACGCAAAACAAATGCATTAGAACTATTGATACGTTATGCACTGCTGCACTGAGCTATATTTGAATGTGGCCTGATGTGTATGAATTTATTGCCGGTATTGTTACGAAATAACTTGTTTAATCCCTTACTCATTATCAATGTCACACCACCATATATAAGTATTGTGCTATAAAAGTGCTAGACAATTGCCTGTGTATTACAATGTTTTACTTTATAAGTGTGTTATACCTTGTACAGTCTGCTAACGTCTAAATTAAAGTATGCAAATACGTTTTAAATGTACTTGCCCATTCTGCGTAGTGCGTTCCTTTGATACTTATAGCAAGCGAATCACAAACAACTGCATGCCTACCGTATCGTTTTACGATGGAATTATAATATAAATGGTATACAAATATATTTGCAGATACCAGTCAAATTTAAACCATACCAAGTGGCATCACGCTTTTATCTGTTAACAAGACGCCATGAACAGAAATGCATTCCAGAATTCACGGTAAATTCCTCAAAATTACTTCGCACGCAGCATGTTCCTGCAGATATGCGTTGAAATGGCATTAATTTTTCCTCGTTAAATAAAGTCACCGGGCATGAAATTGTTATTCCGCCCATCCGCAATAATGTATGTGTAAAATTATGGGTAAACATGTTGAGAAAAGGATATACTTGAATAACTTGTATAAATAATTGCGTATTATTATAATTCCACACACGTTTCTACACACTGTATATTGAATTGTGGCATATCGTTCACTATGTTAAAACAAATGTTGAGTCGATCGTTGAATGACAGAAAACTCGTTAAATGATTATTTTTTATACTACAGGGTTCCATATTTTCAAATCCGTCCTTGTTTAATTCTTGATATAAAAAAGTTATCATGTTTGATATTCAAAGAAAAAAAGCTTATTTGTATGTATCAGTCTATTACTATATCTCGCTTATAAGACTTTTTATTTACAGTTATATATTTTTGGGCGACATTGTATCAGGAAGACTGTGTATTAGACTTGTATCGATACATTTATATATTTGTTGGTGATGTCCTGTCATAAAGAATGTCTCTTAGACTTTTGTTTTTATATTTGTATATGTTTCTATTGAATTTTTATCACAGCATGTATTTAAATGTATGCGGTATACTTTTAGCAAGACTGTGTTTTAGACTTTGTTCATGACATGTTTATATTTGTGGGCGATATAATGTAAGGGAGACTGTCTATTAGTAGTTCATCATACAGTTTATACAGTTTATATACTTAGGCGTTATAATGTCAGGAACACTGATTTTGTCAAAAACAGATTCCGTCAAAATGTACATTACATTTGTAAAATTGTCGAATAAAACAATACTCTTTCCTGTTTTATGTAATCAGTTATATAATATCATACATGTTCGTATTTTTTTAGAATATAACAGCGCTAAAAGCAAACAAGGAAGCTATTTATTTAATACAACGTCACCAGTTTGTAGTCACGGATTAATATAGTTATCTTTCTAGTTGTTCCAGGGAGACCGAATACAAGACGGCTCTATAAGGTTTAACCAAGAATATACGATCTTGATAATATTTTCTAAACTTAGATAAAACGTTGTTGAATAAACATCTAACATAAATGTTCACATGTAGTGGTACCAGAAAATCAACGAAATTACAAACACGTGAATTGTTTTTTTTTACAAGTACACTATTATCAAATGCTCACTATTGAGTGCAGATTTGTGAATGCAATACATGTATATGGATGAACAGAATTTGGTCGTACTCGTACGAATCAACGTGTCGGTATCAGCGAAAACATGGTCTTTTGAATTGCATTGAATTTTTGTAAACATCAGTTCATTAATGTAATGTCATAAAAGCGGAAATTGTCGTCCCAGATTAGCCTGTGCGGACTGCATAGGCTAATTTGGGATGATAATTTACGCACAAGCATTTTGCCCAGTTTTCTCAGAACACGACATAAATTGGCAAGCATAAGTATTTGTTTATTTATCTAGGTGGAGAAAGTTTCAGGTTTCAGATTAAAAAAAAATGTAATATTGTTTAAATGAAGACCTGTTTATATGAAATGCAGTAAAAACATTCTTTGACGACAAAAAATCGAGCCGGAATAACAAACGATCGCTATTTTGAAAGTTTCCAGCTTGTTCTGAAACCAGATTAGATTCTTAATAGACAAATCGCTAGGAATGATAGACATCAATGCATATGTTTTCCACGGCTAAAATACGGTGAGATTTCACGCCGAAATTGAACCGAAGTCTTGTGATTTGTGTACCGTAAAGTTCCATGTTGTATGTGATAAATGCTTCACAATTACGTAAACATGTTTTAGAATTGCGTGAGAAAGATTTTCGCTTGAAAATGGATTGCACGTTCGAGTCAGAAAGTATATGGTATCTGTACATGAAAAATACGCTCCACAAAACAAGTCAGAACAAGTTGAAGGAACCATTTTTATCTTAAAACAGCATTTGCGTTTAATGCACATTGAAGCAAAACGTTTGGGAGATTATTGGTCGATAACTGTACATATAATACGTTGATAGTTAAGCAACACCAAAAGTGGAAACAGAACATCGACGTCAGCATAACAATAAAGTGAATTAATAAATTATTTTTAATATTATGAATATTGTTACTTGAACTAGAAGTGACGGTTTAATCCGGACCTTTGAACTGACGAACAGACTTAGTTTTAATAGAAAATAAAGTAAGAACTAGTGTATTTCAAACAACTCTCACTTCAATACGTGCTGGTTTAAAACATATTAAAGCGGTTTATGCAAAGATGTTTATTTTGCAGACTTAATATGATCAATTTACATGTTCTTGTGTTAATTGTTTCCTATAAAAATAGGACACTTACTTAATAACAAATTGTTAAGAATTGTTATTTTTACACTTCTTTTTAATAGGATGAGGGTATATAACGCATTTTTGTTTCGTGAATGCGTGTTTTTGCACGGTATATGTGATCAAATTAGGCGACTAAGCGTGTACGCACCACACACAACGATAGCCAAATTTAAGCAAGCTGTGTCAACGAAAGGATTTAATGAGCACGCTTTTTTTACAATTGAAAGGTGATAAGATAAGTCCATAAGAAGTTCTTTCAATATTAAATGTGGGAAGAACTCTTTTATTGTTAAAATATAAACAATAAAACTCAACCAACAGGAGAACATATGGTAAGATCATACACCCAATAATACAACAATCAAACAACTTCATTGCTTAGAGCAAACTAAAACATAATAGTTTTTACTATGTGATATGAAATTAAACTTTGGCGTATTTTTGTTTTCAATTTGTATTCAGTGTATACTTCCCGTTGTTGTCATCATTTGCATAACAGATTAGCGATTTAGGCAGCTTGTAAGAGTTTATGACACAAACACAAATATATGAATGGTTATGGAAGCGCGAGGCCAACAAAGGGGTCATTCTTCAGATAAATATAAAGTACATATTATTACAGAGTATTATCCCTTCTGTACACGTTCGATAACAACGAAAAAGTGTTTCATCAAATAATTATAAAAACCTATTACCTCAGGAGCATAATTATCTTGTAATTAGCAGATAATTGTTCGTCAGTTTCCTATTAAATATAACAGCGTGATAAAACAGATTTAGAGTTGAAATATAACTCCGTAATTCGTTATCAATTAGTTTGAGTTTCCAAACATGATTATCAAGATAGTTAAAACTTCCGGCATAGATCATATCGATATGATGCGATAATGCGTATATCAGATAATACACTTTCTCCGGAATTAGCTTTATTTTGCACAATCCTATTTATACTCATTCCACTATCACACACAGAATAAAGGTTAATCTTTTAAAAGAAGCAGTAATTCGTACCTAAAATGTGTCATTGTTGTAAGCGCTAATTGGATGTGTTTTCCCAAAATGCGTGGTGATCTAGATTACGGCCTTTACGCAATAACAGCAACGATGACGACTGAGACAGTCATTTTTGTGGCGTGTTCTGAGAAAACTGGGCAAAATGTTTGTGCGTAAATTGTCATCCCAGATTAGCCTGTGCAGTCCGCACAGGCTAATCAGGGACGACAATTTCCTCTTTTATGGAATTTTTCGTTTAAATTATGTCTCTTCTTAGGGAAAATCCAGTTAAGGCGGAAAGTGTCGACCCGGATTAGCCTGTGCGGACTGCCCAGTTTTCTCAGAACACGCCACATTTAAAAGAACTGCTTTCATAATAATGTGTGTTTTGTTTATGTTACTTTGGTCCTATCCGATATATGATAAGGAAAATGCACGAACATTTTCAGGAGATACATTATTGATGTAGTCTGCTTGTCTTTCATTGAAAACAAATGACAAATTGCCTATACAATACAGGACAACACATGCCAAACAACTCTTCACTTTAAATGACTAAAGCTGGTTTCACAGGGATTGGAATGGTCAATGCAAAGTATCGGGGATTTAAAGTAATGCCATATCTTATAATACTATAACATGGTTCTTTATTTACACGTTTTTCATAGTTTACACATAATTCAAAAACAAAATGTTTGAAGAAAGCTGTTCATTTAAAGCTTCTTAGATCAAAGTGATCGATAGATTTAAGTGTTAGAATTTACTTGCACAATGACTATTTTGAGTATCACATAACAACTTCAGAGCACTGTTTTCAGGACATAGTGTGGTAAAACAGATAAAGTATAACAGTGATCCAATTATTTCTAAACTGAAGGGCATTCTGCCGCCCCTAGATCATACTCAGTCATGTCGGTCCTCGGCCAAGCCCTTTATGGATCTTCTCACATTATTGTACAACACATTTTATTTTTATTTGTAAGTATCTTATCTTCTAAAAAAACAAAGTGGAAATTAGTTCCATTCATTATGGAAACATGTGTTAAATTAAAATGCATGTAGTATAAAATATATAACACAGGTTATATTGAGAACATACCACAGTGATTATACAACCACGTGCCCTTCAATCCTTACAGTAGAATTGACAGTATCATATATTTTGTTCTGTTTTGAGAAGCTTTTATTGCAAACAAACACATTGGGTGTTTCCTGAAGTAAGAATAAACGATCTATATTTACATAGGCAAATTAAGGTTCGCAATTATTTTTGAAAGGAATTATCAGGTGAGGCTCGTAAATTTTGTCTAACATATAACAGCGGGTTGTTGTTTTTTTCAACTTGAAATATAGCGAAACGATTAGTTATCATTAGGTTCGGGTTGCCAAAACCGCTATCAAGATAGTTAAAGAAGATTTCAGCATCAATTATGGGAGGTATAATATGGTAAATGCTCCAGTAAATCTATGAGAACCTATTATATCAATACATTACACATCAACAGGAATTATAGTTTCCAAAAGTTATTTAACGTTCTGGAAGCACACATATGTAACATCTTTTTGTTTGAGAGGGGATGTTATAATAATAATTTATATAATATATTTTTTTTATTAGTGTTTGTATTATTAATTCATTAAAAATGGACGATTACTTCCAAAAGCTACGCTAATATTCACATATGTTCATTTTATTATGCATACATAAATTATTCATAACTGAAGGTCTCATACACCTTATTTTAGTGCCTAAAACTTAGTGCTGACACTGAATGTGAAATTAAAAGTTAGATCAATCTTGCCTTATCTAACAATTATAGAAAACTATAGGAAACTAGTGAAATTAAAGGTACATTATTAGGTGAGAAATTCGGGTTAATCTCCCATTGACTATCTAATCTTATATAGCAGGCATATGATCTAGTGACCATACATGTCAGGACAAAACATAAAACACGACAACACATATTTACACAGCTTTTAAATCTGACACAAAAGATTTGCAAAGGTAAATGTAAAGAAATTGGATTTAAACCATTGATGTCATTCCTGTAATGTCTTAAACCGGATTAAAAAATATGCCAAGGAAAATGCGAATGGCTTATGATCCATTTTTTCTCATTCAATAACGTCAAAAAGCATGACATGGTGTTTTTCTTAAAAAATGCTAAAATATTAGGTGAGGTTAATAATGATGAATATACATTCTCGTTTGAATACCTATAGTAACACCCAATATGTAAGTTGCTTATAATTCGTCCCTATTAAAATACACATAAGCCGGTTACTTTCGCATGTCAATGACAGTTGCTTGAATACTTTCTAAAAAAGAGATGAGACGTCGTTAAGTAAACCAAAAGAACATATGTATCGATATGTACGTTCCATACACACCTTAAGCCGTTTTAGTACCTGGCAAAAAAATCAGCCCATCGTTCAAATAGTCCTTGTACTCCAACAACCTAATGAGTAGATAGGATCGAAATAAATAATTTAGGAATATGTGTTTGTTTATTCATCAAAGTGGAATAAACCTATGGCTTTTTGCATGGCAATATGTTAATATGCAGGTAATTTAAAAATTATCTTCGAACACAACTATGTGAGCCGGATTAACAAACGATCCCTAGAGAATTTTGAGAATTTGCGCTGTTCTTAATCTAGACAATATCGTGATCGTCTAATTACCGAGAATGACAGACATCAAGGCATATGTTTTCCGCAACGAGGTTTCCGGCTATATGGAACCGATTCTCTCAGATGTATGTGTTTTGAAATTCTATGTAATATATGATAAATACTTAACATATACGCAAGCGGTCTAATTTATCAGTGAAATAGATTTTCATTTCTAACCGAAAATAGTAGTATGAAAGAAGAATTATTGTGGTGGTAAATAATCGTAACAACTCCTCAAACAAATCGGAATTTGTTCACAGATCTATAACCGGTGAAAATTGCTGCCTCCCGTGTATTGTCGACGCTTTTAGCGAAGCTGGATTGACCTCTTATCTCTGAGGGAGTTGTGTCCTTAAATCATCAAACAGTGTTTCGAATTTCTTATTTATGTTTCTAAACTGAATACGGAAAAGCCCGACAACTTAGTCACACCAACGTCATAGAATGCTAAACAAATTTTAATTTTAACAATCCTCAACGTTAAATATTGTTTTTTGAAATAAAAATTAATTCCAAACATTTTTTTTAGTACTTAATGCACATAGAAAGGCGATTTTAATTAAAGGTATTTAAATAACAGATTGAAATGATTGTAGATATCAAACGCTTGCTATCAAACTAAGGATACACATTTTAACGTCCATGTGAAATGAATACAGTCCAAACATGGTTGACCATGAATTATAAATGCTCATCCAGGATTAAACTACCATGACTTACCATGGGATGATCATGTTTTATCCAAGTTCAGCCATGGTTCATGTTGTGGTTCATGGCCACTTTAAAGAACGTGGTCGACCGTGATATTGTTTAAGACAATATTTAATCTTTTTTCCTGGTCATTCAACTTAATATGGTCAAACCTGTTGCGAATGAATGTATCTTTTTTAACATGTTTGGTGAGATATTGGAAAGTACCTTGGTCTTGGTGAAAGGTGAAATCAAACGCGGCACGTTTAAAGAAAAACAAATAATGAATGTTTTTTTTTCTCTCGCGTAATATGTTCATTTCGATAAACAGCAATGTTTCTATTAATATTTATATAACTTCAAAAGCTGGATACACGAACACAACCAAAATACATACATAGCGCTAGATGTCAATTTTTAAATATGGTACGATACTACATAACACTGAAAAGATTTTAAACAAAGATATTTAACTGTTAAGATTCAAATGCATCGATCACTGTTTCTGTTTAAGTAAAGATTAATAATAGTCTTATAACTACACATCGGTTTAACAGTAGCCCAGAAGAATTTTGGTTAAAAAGATAAATCTTATATTTTTATAAGTTTATAACGAGCCATGGAAGCACGAAAACTAAGAAACATAAGTGTTTCATATAATATTACTAAAGCGAAAAGTTTTATCTTGACAGCTGAAATAAATCGAGCCGATAAGTTATCCTCAAATTCGAGATACAATAACCATTGTCAGTATATTTCAAGACCGATACGGCATCAATAATAGGAGATATGTTGCGGGAAGTGCGCCTTTCCATCAATGTACACATTATACAGAGACAAACAGACATTTACAGGAATGATATTTTGCAATGGGTTTACGCACTCTTAAAACGCGCTTAGTTGATTTCGAAACATATTTTGAACGATGATATTTTATTAAAATTTGCACTATACTTAATTTAATGAAAGTGTATATCAATGTGAATCCGTAACAAATGAACGCTTTAAAAAATGCGCTCATACAATCATAATTTGATTAAAACAGGTAAATACACAATGTGAATAGTAGTAGTCCTCATACGTTTCCATATAAAACATGTCTTTTTCAGTGTTATAATGAATAATCATGACACTGTATAGTCCATTTAGATGGTTAATATTTAGGGCAAAGATTTTGCTTTTCCTAGATTTTCTTAAACTGTGTTTATTTCATTCTATGACCCTTAAGGTCCAATAATTTCATGTCAATATTTTGGCAGCCATCTTGGATTTCAAAATGGCCGCCACGGAAAATGGTAGCGCGGCAGAAATCTTCTCATAACATGGACATTTATTGGTATAAAATGACCATAAAGGTGTCAAAATGTTACTTAGACATCGTACATTATTTCTTTAAATGACCCATTTGAATGTACTCATTTGCATATTAATGAATATAAAAATGATTGAAAAATCATAACATTTTAAAGGAAAAAACCCAGCGAATATATTTCTTCAAGGTTATTTCTGATAATTTGGAGGGTCAGATACCATTGGAATGAAAGGCACTAGACTAACATATCTAATTAAATGTGTACTGGGCATAAGTTATATCTCATTATACAAGATATAATACAAAGCAGATTGTAATCTCGGAAGTTGGGATCGAGGTGCGGATAATGGTTTAATACATTATAAATCATGATAAATTCCTCATGGTTTTAACATCCCTTCTTTGATTTTGAATATGTATTCCTTTTACAAATGTATATACAAGTAGATGTACTTTTTAAAGAACAAATTTGGAACAAAATGAAGATTATACGAACAGTTTGAGCAAAATACACCCCAAGCATCATGTTTGTTTATTCGTGTCGGTAGAGAAAGATTCAGATTGTCGAATTAAATATTCTTACGTCTGTTTGACTAAGGTTTCCGATTGGTCTTTATCCAGATTAGATTCCACACATACCTATTACCATGAATGACATACACCAAGGCATATGTTTTGCACAGTTGTAAAGCGATAAAATCTCAGGTTGTGCTAAAACCGAGCCCCTATTACTTATCAACTATGAACTAAATTTCAAGTTTTATTGATAAATAAATAACAAATAATGCAAGAATAATAAGGAGCATTGGAAAGACAGTTAAGCTCAATATGGAATACGTATGTTGAACTATGTTGATTAAATAAATTGCGTTAAAATAACAGTTACGATGTAATAGGTTCTTACATATGAATAGTGTTTCAGATATGTTCATTTAATAACATAAAATTTAAGACATCTCCACAATGACATCCACTTTGGAAACGTTGCCATGTATGTTTGTCTGTTATGTCTGTTTCGTTTGTGTTTTTTTGCCGTTGTCAACAGTATGTCAGTTAATTCCACGGCGGTCAGTTAACAAACGCACCCCTTTTCTGGTTAAGCAGTTTTAAGTGCACATATTTATGCCACTAACTGACAACTGTCCTACTTGAATCAGAGGTATAGAGAGAATGGCCGTCCTTACACAACTTCTGTGGCAGGGCCGGTTATCAAACCCACGATCCTCGGACTGTAGTACAGAGCTCGACCAACAGAGCTAGCCGACCAAACGTTGATGTAGTTGCACAACTGACTTAAATGCCTTTACGCAACAATTGCGGTGTCAAATCTAAAAATATGGGATCAGACATTTTAGAAGCGACAATATAGTTCTCTCAGCGTCACATATAAGCTGTGTTGCATTAAAGGGCATACTTATTATCGGCAGCCATTATACATAAACGTGCAAAATGAATAGTTGGTTTGGTTCTTATTAAATGTCAATGCATTGGTAAAGGCATGGTCAGTTGCTTTAACGGTCTCATGGAACATGCACGTGATTTGGGTGTTCATGGGAGGATGCGTTTGTTTATAAACATTTCATGGCAACATGTTGATGAATGCCCTTCGTCAGGCGCAAAAATTGTTCTAAATGTAGTGCAATCCCTTAAATACAAGACTTAAATGCCGAAAATGGGAATTCATCTTTTTAACAATAAACATGGACGAAATGGAACGTAGACGATTGCATACGTTCATTGTTTTCCACATTCGTTTAGATCAATCTTGATAATTCAATACTTTACATTTAGCATCCAATTGTAATTTACTTTTAACAAAACAGTATGTAAGTCATTGAGCAAACATTCAAGGTTCTTTTGTGTATTAATTAATAAATTAGTTTTGGGCTCCTTTTCCGTTTAAGAATTAAGTATTGAGTATTATTTTTTTCACAATAAACACACAATTGCAAAAACATATGGATTACTTTAATAAAATGTCATTTTCGAGTACAACTACGACCTAACATACACCTAAAAACCGTTCATGCATGCAACGCGGAAATCCAGTTCTAAATGATACTATTATTTGTCAACCATTATACGAGGTTTTCTTTCAGTTTAACTTTTAGACCTAATCGGATGGTTAATGTCCCACATACGTACCGGTGCAAAATAAATTCTTCGGCAATATGTGTGTTAATTTGTCTCATCCCTGAATGCTTTAATTATTGTTTCAGATTCATATAAGGCTGTTAAATGCGGACTTGTTTATATATACAGGTAAATGAAAAATTCCTTTCAGCCAATTCAAGTAAGAATAACAAACGATCGCTATTTTGAACATTTCCGCTTGTTCTATATCCAGATTAGATTCGTGATCGACTAATTACTGAGAATGACAGACATCAAGGCATATGTTTCTACGGCTGTGAGGCGATGGAGATGCCAGGCCAAGGTGGAACCAAATCTCTTTGATTGTGATGTGAAATTATGTGTAGTATGTGATAAATGCTCAATAGTAACGCAACATTTTAAAGACTTATGTGTAAGAGATTTCCGCTTCAAAATATAATTCGACGTCATGCCTGAAGGACAGGAAGAGCATACAACAATTATCACAGAACAAGTCTCAACTTGTTGACGGACTAAGAGGTTTTGTCTTACAATAGCATTATGAGATGAATACTAGGTACATTGCCTATTTGGGAGATAGCTGGTCTAAAAATATACATTTCATACATTGCTTTACAACACAACATACACAAACCATTGACATTTTTGCATTTAACTTGCATAGTAATAATTTTGTGTTTATCCGCAATAGCGTTTATAACAGAATATTCAGAAAAATTGGACGTAAAGAATTATCTTAGCACTTATAGCAATGCAATGTTGACCCATCGTTTGTTAATGATTGCTTTGAAAATAAGAAAATATATTAACGAATATTTTGATTAAGTCAACCAAACCAAGTCTGAAAGAACCTTCTTATGTGGTAATGTTTTAGAGCTACTAATACAGTCAAAACGATACTGTTTAAGGTATCCCAATGCAATTAGAACGTACACAAATTGTCATATCGAGGCTTCATCGGAAACAGAGACAAAGTCCAATTTATATTCAATTTACAAATTTATATTGTGACTTCTCTAACATCAATTATGTGCAGGAACAGTTACTTTTAAGATCAAACGATTGTTCGACAACCATAATACGTAAGCGAGGCATTTGTTCTGATAACATGCAAACGGCAGACAATACAATGCTTGAAATAGAAATCATGTGCATACAATACAAGATTAATCTCCCATCTTTGCAATAAAGACAGAAATATATAGTTGTTGCTACAGTTAAATTAATACGCGTTATTTAATTATAAAATCTATGATCTGAGTAGTGTTCAATTGTATTGACAATGTAGTACCAATTGCTTGCCGTTAGTTTTCACTTAAAAATATAACAGCCGCGATTATTCAAAATAGTATAGCATTGATTCAGTTAGGTATTACCCATTTTGAGTTACCAAATTTGTTATCGTGATATGTATGCCGTATCACTAGATGGATAATTATAGGTCTGTCAATTAATGAGCGAAATAAACGAGAATATATTAATGAGCGAAGTAAACGAGAATATTAACAGACTCCGTCTGATGCAGGTATTTCTTTCAAGTACTGATGTCATGATATATATTGTGATATCGACATTAACTTGAAACATACCGCTTGGAAAAGATTGTAAGACACCACAAACAGTAAATGAAACAAGAAAATTTATTTGTATCACTATATCTGATATACACATATTCATGGAACGTAACTTCGTGTATCATTATAATTATTATGCAATCGATAAGTCATACGTAGGCCAGACAGAAGGATGTATATTGTACGTATCGTACGCAATAACACTCAAAGCGATGAAATGTGTGTGTGTGTGCGTTTATTATGCTCCCGGAAAGTTCAGGTCCGAAAACTGTTCATAGAGGAAGTTATTATTAATATCTCATTTGTAAATCGATTTTTGGTCTACGCGTGAGATCTCATGAAGTAAAGATCCAAATTGTATGAAACTTTACATGTGCATAATGCTGTATTGCAATTTATATTTATTTGTCCGATCACAGGAACTAATGATCCTAGTTTGATGAATCTGTATAATATGCACTTTCCTTCTAGTATGGATATGGGGATATTGTACGGTCGTTCCGCTCCGTTGGTTTAACAGGGAGTATTGATATTTGAATAATAATTTCTTTCTGCGTTTGATCCTGGACACTTATATCATCACGTCTATGACACATCATGTCCAGTAACCCTCTTTGGTGGACAAGCGTACTTGTTTCAGATTGCTCCGCTTCAAGAATTCGTTTGACAGTTATTAACCTGATTAATGACATGCTCTAATGACATTGACCTTTCTGTGTAAGAATACATACACTAAACACCCCAAACTTTATATGCAGTAGCCCTGCAAGATGGACATGCGATTAATATCATCTCGTTCCAAGTTAACGCATTTTTCGAGAAAGCTATTTATCGGGGAGCAAGCATCAGTTTCACTGATGACACTTTCATTTCCGCTTGGTCTCAATCCAAATAAGATTATTTATAGGCTGGAATCAGAGACATGAAGTCATATGTTTCCCATAGCTGAAAAGAAAAAGAGATTTCAGGTAAAATGTTTCTTAATCTTTTTGAGTTTTATACGGAGAAATTGTGTGTATTATGTATTGAGCAGATGAGAAAAAAAGCATTTAAACACGTTGATAGCTTTGTCTTTAATAAGCAGAAGCTGGAGGCATTTTGTCAAAACGTATTTAAGGAGAATACATTTTAAAGAGTGTTCATTGAATTCTAAGATATTTAAGAAGACACCAGAATTAAGATAATAAAAAAGAAACCAAGGGATAGGTGATAACAATTAATACAATACAAATTTATTAAGAAATGGCATACATTTTGCATAAGAAAAAAGTTGAATTATGGCATTTCAGAAGATGTGACTTAAAGTACATTCTTAGAATTTATAGCAATGCGATTGCGATCAACTGAGTACAAACTATTTGTTCGGCTTCTTTACAAAATAATAAAAATTATTTTAAAGAATATCGATTTCACATACCGAACGCATTTATTGTAGTGGCAGTTTATTGCTTTCATTATTATTCAGCACATCCTTAGAGGATACTACATAAAGTGCAAAGCATGATAAAAACACTTGTGTTGATGATATGTTGCTGCATGCTTAAAGTAGATTGCGCACTGTTGACAAGCAAAATGCCAAGGATGATGTTTTACAAATGCTTTGACAATTAATCAAAATATGCTAACAAACATGTGTTGGCACGTGCGAAAACTAGACGATCGGTTTAGAATAATTATAAGAGATATTTGTGGGTGCTGTTATGTCTGTTTTTGTTTCGAAGACGTTTTGAACGATTATTTAGACGGCAACATACCATGCGATTAAACATGTGAAATCAGTCGGAATACATCTTCTTATTTGTTTACGTTTACAAACTATAGTTTCAAGGAAGCGCATAATAATGCAGTCCTAAATAGACCAGTTGTCAAAACAAAACAGGCACAAAACAAAGGCAGTGTACAATACAAACAAGTCCATAACAAACAAACAAAAACTATCAAAACTGATGTCGCTGCATTTGAACGGTCAATACAAACCATTTAAATTGGTTTTATGGAGCTCCAAATTTCACAATTAGACCTTTTTTGCATTTAAATTGTACGTTTACACAATAAACAAGGCGGCAGTCATCATACTACAATATAAAACAGACATTGCTACATTACATTAAAACACTGAATCATATATTGTAGGTGGAACTGTCAAACGTAAACCATTTTTTATTGACGTATTATGTAATCTTCGCATTTGTGTTTGTTCGTATATAACACAACTTAACAAAACGTAATGTAATGAATTTTGCGGAAAAGGTTTTTGTTACAAAATATATTATGCCAGAAATCTATGGTTCCGAAAAATGAAATACAATGAGCATAAAGACATGAGGGGACATCTCGACAGACAAGCAGTTTGTCTTAATCTGGCAAATGCCTTCAAAACAGTTTTAGGATCATTATATGTAATTCACGAACGTTGAGGTGGTTGGATAATAACGGTATATTAAATATCCGTATGTGAACTAAGCCCGGTTAATGAAATAAAATGAGAAACGATCAATATTTGACAGAAATGACTGCATCCAAATTGACAGCCACAAATATCAGTCAGCCGCATGCCAGTGATTTAGCAGAAGCTGACGGCAACAGCCGAGATGAGAATATCGCAGTCCTGAAATGGGAGACTTAGTACTGCAGCGACCTCTTTAACTACCAACTTCAACCAGACCCCAGACTAATTCAGAACAATCCCAGACCAGAAGTCGACGACAAAAATTCGTCAATACTTAAGGCAGAAGTGTATGAGGCAGTGGACAGTCTGACAGCAGGAACATCTCCGGAAGTAGGCAACGTCCCTTCCAAACTGATAAAGTACGGAGGAAAAATGCTTAGATAAACGATATTTTTAACGGATTTTTAAATCACCGCTCACTGGCACTTATTCGGGAACATTACATAATAGCAAATAGTATGGTAAACGTTGAATTAACATTTCCATATAATTTCTTTCATATACACTCGATTTCTAAAAGATTCAGCAAAAATAACCGCTGTAGTGTGAAGTGTTCCTCAGTCGACCTGTCCCTGCTGCAAATGTAGAACATGCCCAATCGACATTTCGTCTCTATAACTCTTACTCTGACAGAACTACACACTATCATGCACACAATTAAACTTAAATGTGTCGTGTTCTGAGAAATCTGGGAAAAATGCTTGTGCGTAAATTGTCATCCCAGATTAGCCTGTGCAGTCCGCACAGGCTAATCCGGGACGACACTTTCCGCCTAAACTGGATTTTCGCTAAGAAGAGACTTTATTTAAACGAAAAATGTCATAAAAGCGTAAATTGTCGTCTCTGATTAGCCTGTGCGGACTGCACAAGATTTAAGCCCAGTTATCTCAGAACACGACACAAATGACAATATAGCCCGAATTTCCGTATGTTCCCTGTTTCAAATGTGTATCACTGCCGATGCACATATGGGAGTAACTTAAACTAAATTTAATTAATTTTGCTCTTTGCCAGCGACATTGGCTTCCATGTGCATGCACAAATCTATGTGAAAAAGCTAACCGAAACCCGTCTCATATTGACACTGATGAAACAGTTTCGATGGAAGGTTTTATTTAGCCTAGTTTTTAAGCCTTGTGCAAGGGTGATTGAAAGAAGGCATTTTTGAGTCACTGTGCTAAGACCGATGATGCATTGTGATGTCACTTATGAGATGATTCAGTAAACAAATGTGCGTACCGTCGACATTTTTATACCACCAATATGTTTTCTGAGTCATGCCATAATGGTATTACTATTAAATCTCGTTTTAGAAATATGTTATTTGCTTTGCTGATATGTTACTTGTTTAAAAAACTATTATATAGGAGGAATATTCAGGACATCTGATCGACAAAAAAGGCCATGACATCGATAATACATATCACAAAAATAAGGATTACCATTAGGTTTCTGTTTTCAATCGCGTGTTTTTTCGTGTGGAACAAATCAGACTTTCTATGCGTACTTGTTACATTTTATTTGTGCCAAACATTTAAAACACCTGTTTTAAAGAAATGTTGAAATGCAAAATGCAATAAAAACAAATACGAAATAAAAAATATAATAGAACTCTTGATACTTAATGATGTACTGATTATTATTTGATTGTGGTCTTAACGTATCTGATTGAATTGTATGTGTTCTTTAAAATGTAGTAATTTAATCTCTTGTCAATTATAAATCTTATGCAAACGAGTATAAGGATTTTGCAAAAGAAGTCGTCAAAATTGGGTGGGTAATTTAAATGATTTATTTGTTTATTGTATATAGGCCTTGAACAAATGTATCAGCTAAACCTGTTTTATATAAGTTTTAATATATTAGCATTCCTTGTATCATTCGCATTAAAATACGCAAATAAAGAGAATTAATATTTTAAGGCATATTTTGTTCCTACTTATAGGTTGAAAATCACAAATAACTGCATTGCTACCTTATAGTTTTTGAAGATGAAATACACGGAATCCAAATATATTTACAGATATCAGTTCAATTGAACCCATTCTCAGTGACATCATGCTTTTATCTGTTAACAAGCCATGAACAGATATGCGGAGCGTCGTGAGAAAACCTGGCAAAATGCTTGTGCGTAAATTGTCATCCCGCACAGGCTAATCAGGTACGACAATTTCCGCTTTTATTGTATTTATTGTTTAATTGATGTCTCTGCTTAGCGGAAATCCAGTTTAGGCGGAAAGTGTCGTCCCTTATTAGCCTGTGCGGACTGCACAGGCTAATCTGGGATGACAATTTACGAACAAGCATTTTGCCCGGTTTTCTCACGACGCTCCATATATGCATTCCGTAATTCGCGGGATATTCCTCATAATTGGTTCATGCCGCACATTCCTACATCTTTGCGTTTCAATGGCTTTTAAGTTTCCTCATTAAATAAAGTGAACGTGCATGAAATTGTCATTAGCCAATCAGTTATAATGTATATGCACAAAACTGGGGTCGCGATTGTTTACGAATGAAAATTTAATAATAAAAAGAGTTGCTCATAGTTCAATGAATACAAATGTTTCTACAAACTGTATATTGAACTTTGGAATAACGTGCATTATATTTCAACAAATGTTGAGTCGATCTTATAGTGGCTGAAAACCTGGCAAATGATGATGGTGATATATTACAACACATTGAGCTCAGACTCCTAACTGTTCAAAGAAAAAGAAAAAAAAAAAATCTATTTGATGCACAGAGAAAGATACTTTTTTTGTTCATGCGCACACTTCTGCTAGTATATTACAGTTTTATTCTTACACGTGAGCCTTGTTCTGGGAAACAATGTCTTAATTCTTGTTTGTAAAGTTTTGTCCCAGATAAGCCTGAACAGTCCGACACTTTCCGCCTTACCTGGATTTTAGGTAAGAGAGTTTCGTTTAAAATAGCGGAAAGTGTCTTCCCTGATTAGCCTGGGTAGACTGAACAGGATATTTTAGGACGACATTTTACGCACAGACATTAAGTCCCGTTTTTCCAGAGCACGGCTCATATATATACCATGTGGGCGATATTC
Organism: Dreissena rostriformis; assembly: GCA_007657795.1. Lineage (NCBI taxonomy): Eukaryota > Metazoa > Mollusca > Bivalvia > Myida > Dreissenidae > Dreissena > Dreissena rostriformis. The sequence goes on from VMBQ01000801.1 coordinate 269,441, forward strand.
TGTAAGAAAGATTGATACAGTCGATTCTGTAAATGATATATTACGTCAAAATGTGTTTTACGTGGGTCACATTTTGTTCCTTAAACAAAACTATTGCCATTTTGACGCAATCCTTTATATTATCATACATTATCATATTCTTATAAAAATATAAACAGAACACATTTCATAAAAGTAAACGGATTTTTCGATCTGTAGATTTCTTCCAGTTTCACCAGTAGCCATTTATTTATATAGCTATATTTCAAGTTGTCCCTGGAGAGAACAACTATGCAACGGCAGTATAAAGTTAAAGCGAGTATATGCGATCGTAATAATATTTTCTAAAATTAGATAAAGCGTTTATCAATAAGCAACTTAAATTAAGTTTCACAAGAAGTGGTAACAGAAAATCAACGAAATTGTATAAACTTGCAAGCAGTTTGTGTTCATGCTCACTATTTGCTAATCCCACCATTGCGTGCATATTTTTTACTACAACGTATAGACACTCTCTTTGTGTTCTTCTTAAATACGAATACTCGTGTCTTGATCAGCGAACACTTGGTATTCGTTGTACATTATTGAATCAAAACACACAATAACAACCATTTGATTAATGTAACCATTATAAGCTAGAAGATATATCATATTTAACATTTCATTTCGTATTTCTTTTTCATATTTTTCACTGTTTTAAAATTCAGAAAAATACAATGCCGACATGAAAATGGTATATACTCGCTTTACAGTAGCTTGTAGGTAACCTAGAAGCGAAATTTTTAATCGCAAACCGATATGCGTGTTTTTATTAATTTATGTGAAGCAAACTCCCGATTACCGACTAATTTTCTTTGAATACTGTTTGAATTATTACCTGTTTACATAAAGGCAAGTGAAAACAGTCTTTGAAGACAAACACTCGAACCGAAATAACACAAGGTCGCTTTTTTGAACATTTCTGAATCAAGATTAGCTCCTTGATCGACTTATCACAAAAATTACATACATCAAGGCATATATTTTCCGCGGTTAGAATGCGATAAAATATCAGACCGAAATGGAACTGAACTCCTGTGATTTGTGTGCTGTGAAATTCCACGAATTAAGGGATAAAAACTTAACATTTTCCCAAACATTTGTTTTATTCTGTGTGAAAGATTTTTGCAAAAAAAAAATGGCTTTCAAGGTCATGCCAGAAAGTCTATAGTATCTGTACATGAGATAAAGAGCACCACAAAACAAGTCAGAATATGTTGATAGACGAAATGGGTTTATCTTAAAATATCGGGTGCGTTTATGCAACTTGCGATTTTGCAGACTGAATATGATATATGTCCAGCTTAGTGTATCCATTTACATGTAGTTCGTAGCAAGCATAATGTTATACACCTTACAAAGTCAGTTGCACGATCAAACGAAACGGTTGATGGTCTTTAATGTAAGTACATGCACATAACATAACGTCTACAAGCAACATATCGACACTCAATCAGATTTACATAGGTTCAAGAGAAAAACACGGAATTAGTACTCTCTACATATGTATGCGTATATGTTTAATATGCTTAACAAATGTAATATACGCTTTATCGATTTATGAAAATTAAACATTAGGTGGCGCATGCGAGAAATATTATAAATGATAATATGAATTATTTTGGGTATTGTTGCTACTCTTTGTGTTCAAGTATGTAACGTTCAAAATGATATACTTCTATACAAATTGACAACTCAAGAGGTAACTTGTTATTTTAACTCTGCTTTTTAATAGGATTATCATACAACACATGTTGTATTGTATATTCCTACAATATCGAACGTGGAAAGAGCTCTTTTATAGTTAATATATACATAATGAAACTGCATTTGCATCATCATAAGACAAATGGCTCAACACAAAGACTCATGACTAAGATATTAATATCAACAACATACACACAACATAAAACTATTAAAATCCTTAATTGCCAAGAGCAAACTATGTTTGAAAACTTTATTATATGTATGATTCCGTTTTACGTCATCATTAGCATTACAAGATACAACAAAGGACATCGCTTCAGATAATAATCAAACACAGCTTATTACAGATTATTATCTCTTTTTTACACTTTAGATAAAACGAAAAGATATTTCATCAAATATTTATAAACACATATTACGTTAGAAGTATAATGTTCTTCAATTAGCAGGTAAGTGGTCGTCAGTTTTATATTATAAAGCAGCGGGATATTAGAGCTTTAGAGCGGAAATATAGCGCAGCAATTCATTATCATGTCGTATGAGTTGCCAACATTATTATCAACAAATTAAACACTTCCGGAATCAATCATAGAGATATGTTGTAATGATTTTGGCAAAGCCCATTTAAAATCATTGCACAACCACACTACGTATCAACAATAAGTAAATGCAAGAAACTACCATTGGCATGTTGTTTAGACTTGAAATGTAGCGAAACGATTAGTTATCATTGGGTTCGGATTGTCAAAACCGGTATACAGATAGTTAAAGAAGATTTCAGTATCAATTATAGGAGATATGATATGGGAAATGATCCGGTTAAACTATGAGAACATATTATATCGACAACGTACACAGCAGCAGCAATTATAGTTTCCAACGGTTATTGAACGTTCTGGAAACACACATACGTAACACCTTTATATACGACATATAAATGGGGTTTTTTTAGGGAAGGAAACTTCCAAAGCAGTATTTAGTTATTCTTTCCTCTGCACATTTTTCAGGTTACCTCCGTGTAAAAGATCAAAATAAAAATCAGTGTATTCAAGAAACATAGGAACACATAGCAATTACTATAAATACATTGTTTTAAGAAAAATATTGCATCAGTCTAAATGCCTCGTGGTAAATGCATAGTTTACATTGTCAACACTTGTATGTACTTAACTCGCTACTGTACATTAAGGCGGATGTTTACATGGTTATAACTGCATTTGTCGCTGTCAGCTCGGTTCAAACAATACCCTTGTTGCATCACGCTTTGATAAATTAACAATGTTACATGACTAAAAAGCATTCCAGAATTCACTCGAAATTCCTCACAAAATGTCAATACACACATGACATTAGTTTTGTTTATAATGCTGAAATATTAGGCGGCAAATAATAATGACGATTACAATTGCTTGTTTACATTATATTAAGTAACACTCAGCATGAACCGTTGCTTATATAGTACACCTATTAAAATATGTGTCGTGTTCTGAGAAAACTGGGCAAAATGCTTGTGCGTAAAGTGTCATCCCAGATTAGCCTGTGCAGTCCGCACAGGCTAATGCGGGACGACACTTTCCGCCTTAACTATATTTTCGCTAAGAAGAGACATCATTTAAACGAAAAATTACATAAAAGCGGAAAGTGTCGTCCCTGATTAACCTGTGCGGACTGCACAGGCTAATCTGGGATGACAATTTACGCACAAGCATTTTGCCCAGTTTTCTCAGAACGCGACACATATACCTAATCCAGTTACGTTTGGCGTGACCATGACGGTTGCATGACAAGCTTCCATACAAGTATGATGACGTGGGTAAATAAAACAAAATAAAGTATAAGTCGATCTTAACATTTCATTTCATACACATGTGTAAGCTATCAAGACATACGAATTAGCTATTGTTTTAAGACGTACGTTCAGATCAACAACCAGACGACATTGGGATGGGAAAAATATTTCATTCGTAAGACTAGAGCATAGTAATTAATATATCAATAATTGGTTATTAATATAGATGGAAAAGCCTCCTTTTCCCGACTGGAATTTATCTGAGGCTGTTTGCATGACCAATTGTTTATATCAAGGTAAATTGAAAAGATTCTTCGAACACAACTTTTCAATCCGTAATAACAAATGATCGAAATTTTAAGAATTTGCGCTGCTCTACATTTAGACAATAAATTATTCTTATCGTCTTATTACTAGGAATGACAGACATCAAGGCATATGTTTTCCACGGGATGGGATTTCGGGCCAATATGAACCCGATTCCCATTGATTTATGTTCTGTGAAATTCTATGAATAATGTGGTAAATACCTAATATTTACGCACGCGTAAAAAGGATTCTGTTAAAAAGGCTTTATTTTCGAAATGAAGGAAGTGGTCATGCAAGAAGAACTATTGTGTCCGTTAATGAGACCAAAGCACCTCAAACAAGTTGGAAATTGTCCATGTACGAAGTAGTCGGTCTTAAAATCTACCAATAGTATTTTTCATTTCGTTTTGACGTTTCTAAGCTGTAATTAAATACGGTTCTATTTAAAAAGATACACAACTTCGGCACAACAACACAAACGACTGATTAACACATGTAAATTAAAACAATATCGATTGATTTTAAATTGTTATAATATGTTATGTGCTTAAATATTGTTTTTTTATTTGGTAATTCGAGTTAATTCAGAACATTGAGAGTAATAAATGCTCATAGAAAAGCGAGTGTAATCAATAGTATTTGATTAACGTATGAATATGCATGTAAACATCAAACACTGCTTTCAAGGTGTGTATGATAGAAATGCATTACTATTGCAGCTTCTGGAGTTTCACTTCTTAATATTATTTCCAAAAATAAGAAAAGGCATTGTACGACCCCTGTGAAATGAAATAGTCAAAACATGGTTGACCATGTTTAGAAAATGAGCATCCGTGTTTAATCGACCACGATTGACCTTGAAATGACTATGTTTTATAGTCCAAGGTCAACCATATTTCATGTCGTTGTTCATTGTCACTTTGGTGACTATGGTCGCCCATGGAAATCTTGAAGTGCATAGCATACGGAATTCCCGAGGAAAAGGTTACATGATGTCAGTTTGATAAAAAACGCCCTTGGTTTAACGCATACTATATCTATATATTGTATAAACAGTGTTAGCAATGTGTTTTACGTTTAATTGTTTGCTATATTGATATCAATCTGAAGGTATATATGAAAGAAATAAGAAAACAACTCCTTTCTTTTAACTTCATTGTTATAGTGGATTCTAGCCTCACATTTTGTTCGTGGTGACAAATGGCATCAAATATGGACAATGTTTTGAAGAACAATAACATTAATTTGCGCTAGCTTTATCTGTGTTTTGTGATAGGGTGATATTAACAGACACCTCAATTCCATTACAACAAGATGTCTTATTATTTTAAAATAATATCGAAAGCAGAATATATGAACACAGCCATAATTCAGAATAAGTGCTAGATGGCGTTCATGCAACATTGGACACTACTATATATGCACTGAAAATATTTAAATAAACATGATTGTTTAAGGTTCAAATGCAATGACCTGCGTTGCTATGTAAGTGAACATTAATTATAGTCGTAGAGCTAGAAAAACGTTTGACAGAAGCATTTTAGCTAAAACGATACATCTTATATATGTATTACTTTAAAACGAGTAATGGAGGAAAACAACCCATAACATGAGTATTTTCTATAATTATATGTTAACACAATACTTGATATACGACAACAAGATGTTGTTTAAAATTGAAATGATTTTGCAAATGAAACAGCAGGTGATCGTCTTTACATTTCCGTACAATATAACAGCGGGTTCCTTTTTTCTTGACAGTTGAAATAAATCGAGCCGATTAGTTATCCTTAAGCTCGAGTAGACATAACCATTATCAAGATATGGAAATGCAGATGTCGGCAACACTAATAGGAGATATGTTGCGTGACGTGCGCATTCCATCAAACAAATAAATTATACCAAGAGCAAAAACAAATGTACATAAATAATACTTTGCAAAGGGGTCTTAAGTATTATTAAAGCGCTCATTGTTGCTTAAGAAAAATATTTCTGATGATAATGTTATAATTTCAATTTACATTTTTCTTTATTCGCTAAATGTTAGTGTCAAAATGATATATAAAAGTGGACGCTTTTAAAAAAAAGTCGTAAGTTATTTAACCCTTTGCATGCTGGGAAATTTGTCGTCTGCTAAAATGTCGTCTGCTGAATTTCTAAAATCAGCATTTTCTTCGATTTTTTTTCAAAGAATACTATCATAATAGCAAACAGTTTGGATCCTGATGAGACGCCACGTTTTGTGGCGTCGCATCTGGATCCAAACTGTTTTCGAGGGCCTTTAAAATTCGATTCCAGCGCTCAAAGGGTTTAAACATGCAAAGTACACAATGTGCATAGTTGTTGTACTCTGGGTTCTTTCATATTTAACATGTCCCGAACAGTTGTATAATTCATTTGCATGATACTGTTTATATAAATGTAATATAAATAGAGGTTAAAATTGTAGTCACATACCTGTTCATGCGTCGGTTACTATCAAATATTTCCCTTTTTTGTTAGTAAACAACGCCGAAAAATGTTATCGGGTTGCAATGGTGAATCTTTTACCGTTGAGTTTGTTATCTCAATTCAATCGATTTAGTATAATTTTGTTATTTCAAAAATAATAACAATGCTATTGAGTTACGTGTATTTACACGTTTGTTTTTTGTGCGATTAATTCGGGACAAAATTAGAGTTTTCGTGCGCTTTTCAAAGTCGTTAAGCCGCCAATGCTTTGTAATGATCGTTTCAATGCGGTGATGCCAGATTTATTTATATCACGCCATCTACAAAATACTCTTCTCTCATTGGCTATTTGACGTCACATGCTGATCCCATATATTCTATATGGTGTCAGTAGACTATATAGGGCAGTAGAAACATTCAACATGGCCACCCATATACTTTTATATAATGCAGTTTATATATAAGTCACTTCTACTTGATACAAAAAAAAATAATAACTGCTGCTGGAATTGTTTGCCCTGTCCCTGCTGCAAATTTAGAACATAACTAATCGACATATAGAATCGATAACTCTTACTCTGACAGTACTACACAATTTCTTTAATGCAAAAAATTAAACTGCAATGAAAATATAACCCGTGTATTCCATTTTTTAAATGTGTACCACTGCCGATGCACATATAAGAGTAACTTAAATACAATTTAACTAGTTTTGCTCTTCGCCTGTGACATTGGCTTTAATGCGCATGTGCACATACATGTAATAGAGCTTACCGAAACCAGTCTTATATTGACAGTGATGAAAATGTTTCGATGGAAGGTTTTATCTACCCTAGTTTACAAGCCTTATGCACGGGTGATCGACAGAAGGCATCCGTGAGTCACTGTGCTAAAACCGATGATACAATCTGCCGTGTGATGTAACTCATGTGATGATGCCTTTAACGTGTGCGTACCATTGACAGTTTTTTGTACCACCATTATGTTTCATGAGTCATGACCTAATGGTATAAATATTAAATCTCGTTTCAGGAATATATTATTTGCTTTGCTTATATGTTACAAACAATAAGCGAAATTACATACAATTGCAAGCAATTTTTTGACATGCTCACTATTTGCAAATCGCCACTATTCAGTGCATATTTTTAATTTAACATATAAATGTAAACACAAATATTTGGTTCTTCTCAAATACGAATAAACCTGTCGGTATCAGCGTTAACCTGGTCTTTTTCATTTCATTTAAATTATGTTTATATACAACATGTGATTAATGTAACCATTATAATACAATAAATATATGATCTTTTACATTCTTAGTTCATATTCGTGTATGAGTTTAAGATGTAGAACATATTAAGCTGACATGAACATCGTATTAATCACTTGTAGCCTATTGATAACGTAAAAGCGAAATAAATCGCACATGTATATGCGACTGTTTATTCATCTTGATGAGAACGCTTTATAATGCAGACTAGCATTATCCTGAGACTGTTTCAATTAAGACCTGTTTACATAATGGGAAGTAAAAACATTTTTTGACGACAAAAACTCAACCCAGAATAACACACGATCGCTAATTTAAACATTCCTCTAGTCCTAAATCCAGATTAAATTCTTGATCAATTAATTACTATGCATTACATATATCAAGGCGTATGTTTTCCACTTCTAGTGACGAGAGTTCCGGGCAAAATAGAACCAGACTCCTGTGATGTGTGTGCTGTGAAATTCCGTGTATTTAAGATAAAGACTCATTTAAGCAAACATTATATTTTTTCTGTGAGAACGATTTTCGCTTTAAAAGGGATAACAAGGTCATGCCAGAAGGTCTACAGTATATGGACAAAAAATAAACAGCTCCACAAAACAAGTCAAAACATGTTGATATAAGACACAATTTTATGTTAAAACATCATTTGCGTTTTGTGCAACTTGAACCATTGTGTTTTAAAAGTTTGAGAGAGTTTTGGTCGAAAAGTGTAAATATAATACGTTGATATTAAATCAACAACCCAAGTAAAGACAGAACATAAACACTAACTGTTAAATTATGTGAATTCATAATTGTTTTTGTTTAATAGTATGACTCTTGTTGACTGAACTAACAGTGACCAGAAAGGTTTGTTTATCAAAAAATAAACAAATACATATTATAGAAGGTTATTATCCTATCTTAAAGGGGGATTATACGATTTTTATATGTGTTCAATTGTAATATATTGATAAAAATATGTTACAATAACACGAAATAGGGAAGAATTATACATTAAAGACGAATTTCATAAAATGCAGCAAAGACAAATAAGCGCCCCGAGCCGATTGTGACGAAGATATTTCGTACATATTTTCCTACAATAACCGAAGAATTCGTCTTTTTATTAGGATCGGAGTTAGTGTTCGTGTGTCGTATATATAGATATCGTTGCAGAAAATAAAAATGATCCCTAAAACAAAATTGTGTCTTTGTGTCGGATGAACGAATCTGCACTAAAACTAAATTTAGATTCACATCGTAAATGCATGCTGACAAATTCGACTTATAGACATTTTAGATTTCAGAATTAAATATCTGGCTTATTTCGCATTTTTCGACACATTTTCTTCTTAAGTTGTATTTTAATTTATATTGAAATATATGTATAACAAGTTTGCTACACACTTTATATAAATTCATAAATATTTGACAAAATCGTGCAATATCACTTTAACACTTTAGATAAAAAGAAAAGGGATTTCATCAACTAATTATAAACACATTAGCACTTAATGAGCATACTGATCGTGCAATTATCAGGTGATTGTTCTGCAGTTTTGTATTAGATACAACAGCGGGATATTACAGCCTTAGAGTTGAAATATAGCGCAGCAATTCGTTATCATTTAGTTTGAGTTGCCAAAATCATTATCAAGATAATTGAAACTTCCGGCATCAATAATAGAGATAATACGTGTCAGTTAATAGACATGCTCCGGAAATAGCTTGGTTTCGGAAACTTATGAGTGCCCTTATACAAAAAAGAGCACCTTAAACTTTGCAGTCATAACTCGAGAATTGATAGTATGCTATATTTTGTTCTGTTTTTAACAAGCATTAATTGCCATCAAATACTGAAACATTGGGTGTTTCATGTAGTTTGAGGTTATAAACGATAATATATTCATATCATCATCATCATGATCATGATCGTCGTCATCGTCGTCATCGTCATCGTCATCGTCATCATCATCATCATCATCATCATCATCGTCATCGTCATCGTCATCTTCGTCATCGTCATTGTCATCGTCATCATTATCATCATCAATATTATCATCATCAGCATCATCATCATCATCATCATATTCATCTTCATCATCATCATCAAAAGCAGCAGCAGCAGCAGCAGCATCATCATCATCACCATCTTCATCATCGTCATCATCATCATCCTTGTCATCAATATTGATTTTTCTGCGGCTGTTTGCATGCATGAACGAATGTTTATATCAAGGTAAATCGAAAAGATTCTTCGAACAAACCTCTTCAATCCGGAATAACATTTGAGAAGCCGTATTAAGTTTCTTGTAAATCAAATAGTGTGTTTAGTTATTCTAACGTGTATACCCTATAAATGCATAATTTTAT
>VMBQ01000801.1:279583-309139 GCA_007657795.1 Dreissena rostriformis
TATATATATATATAATTATAATTATTATATTTGGATTTGATTAAATTAGTTTATGCTTTCCAGACAAATGTTTTAGATTGGTGTATACAATTTGAGTAAAAACGCATAGAATATTTGTTTGCTGTTTGTTTAAAAAAGGAAGGGGCCTTATATTACCGGCCATGTGTGTTATATTGGAAATCTAGCTCGGTCTTGGTGAAAAGTGCCTTATAATATTGCACATGTTAAAGGAACAAAGAACGAATTTGTTTGCGCTCGCTTATTTTGTTCATTTCGACGGGGCGATATATATATATATATCGTCTACTGTGAGTTAGGGCGAAATTCACTTATTTTAAGTAGATATTTTAAAATAATTAAATACTGGTTTAAAATAATAGAAAGAAAAGAAAATAAGTATATTAAACTTACATATAATATGAGAAAAATGACTTTGAATTGACACCGTCTAAAAATAGCTGGGATGGTTCGTTGCATCTATTGTTGTCAAGTTCAGAGTTTTTAGAGGTATGGGTAAACCAAGAGGTAGGACAAAAGAAGTATGTTTGTCATTATTCAAACAAAGGATTAATGATTGATTTTATTAAAATATGAATTCACGATTAACGGCATCTAGTAGAGCTTTGTTTTATAGGCATCTTAACATAAACAATGATTCATAAATGTACCTTACAAGCATCCCCAATGAAAACCACGGTATTGCTCTCTCTAAACTTAGAGTATCATCTCACCGATTAATAGTTTAATTTGGCCGCTTGAATAAACCTATTGCTATTCCATATAATGAAAGAAAATGTACCAATTGTCCAAAAATTGATGACGAATATCATGTTATTTTAGATATTCATTTTTTATTAACTGACTTCATAAAAGAAATATATTAATAAAAAGTATTGGCTGCGACCTAATATGCAAACAATTATTGCAGTTATGAATTGAAAAGATGCACTAACTCTAAGAAAAGTAGCTTCTTTGACATGTTTTGGGTTTAAAGTAAAGAATTAACACGTTAATTTATAATATAAGTACTGTTTTTCATTAGATTAAAGCTCCTATATCGTGACCTAGGTCTTTATGAATTATTTAACTTAACTTTCTTACCATCTTTCATCATAGTGTAATCGGAATACCACTTACGTACTCGTATAATTAAGAAAGTCATGAACTTTTCTAGGAAGAATTGTATCTATATTTCTATTGTCAATGTAATGTTACTTGATCTTTATTATGTTTTTAAATGGTATGTTTTGCAGGTGTTCATAATAATTTGGATTCCTAAATATAACTGTCTTCATCATTACATTATGATTTGTTTATATGATTATACAATGTGTATCGTTATGTTTTTTTATCTCGGTTGCTATGTAATTTAATGACATCATCTTTGTTCTAATTTCCATTTGTTACTGATCGGTAACTATATGTTGATCGCTTTTGCTTATTGTGTTTCATGTAAGAAATTATATGATTGTTATTTAAGGATTTTTTTCGATTTTTTGTATTTCTCATTCATAATGAGCTTCTCCGCTTTTGGGGTGATTTAAAAAAAGTTTTGTTCATGAACGTTTATGTATGTTTGTGAGTACTTGTAATGTGTGTATGGGAGTGCGTGTGTGTGTTTTTGTGTGTGTTTGTGCGTGTGTTTGTGTGTGTATGAATGCGTCTGTGCGTGCGGGCATGTGTGTTTTTGTTGCATTTTACGTTTGTTTTCGTTTGTGTATTTCTTGTGAAAATGTGTTGCCCTCATGTGCCTCACATGGCGTATTGGATTTAAATAAATATCTATATATCCATCCATCCATCCATCCATCTATCTATATATCTATTGTTTTTCCATTTCTAAACGGTATACAATTACCTATCACTGTACTATATTGTTTGTAATTTTGTCCTGTCTTTAAATAGTGGTTTTACGTTTGGTTGTTTACACCATAACAGCAGCTTCAGTGACAGAAGAGAAACATAGCATAAGCCTCAAGCTTTCTTTTCAATATTGTCAAATTGTATTTTACAGCCTTTATGTTAAGCAATACTGAAAATTATACCTGGCCTAAGAGAGAAATCTATAGCGCCTTTTAAAGTGATTGAATTATCAATTGTTTGTATGGAACATCAAAAGGCGTTGACCCACGATTTAATCATGTATTTATGTAAAATACTGTTTTGTATAGTTTGTACGTATATTGTTTATGCAACTGGTCGCGTGTCTTATTTAAACTGCCATAAACTGATAGTATTTCTAGAGTTTGTATTATTCATATATCTATGAATTTATTTATATATTTATTGATAAATGCGCATGCGTCAGAAAACTTCACAACAACATTTCTTAACTCTCACAAAATTAATTATACTTTACTTATTTCTGGTTCAGTCACAATTTGTTTGGTGTTGGTGGTAATATCTATCCCCAATCTAGCACAACTAACCTTCTTATTGAAACATTTTCCCCAATTACTTCGCTGATGAATGATAGTGAGGTTTGTTCCGTCTACTTCCGGTTGTCCGACCACTAGAACACTATAATTGACTATGTATTCTAGCTCCTGTACTTTGTGTTCCTTGATAATTATTATCAGTTTTCAAGCCTCCACATGTAAGATACATGAGGTCCATCACAGTTCAATACTGACTAGAAATAAGGAAATGTCCGCCTCAGTCCTTCACAACGCACGGAGTCTTGGGGTTCTTGCCATCTCTGTTGAAAAAGGTGTGGGTTGACATTTTTATATTTGTTTTTGGTTACTGGTCAACCAGTCATCAGGCATCGAGTTAAACCCAGGACCAGTAAGTAATCCACCCCAGTATCACTGTGGCAAGTGTTACCTGGAAGTGTCCTGGAGCGAGAAAGCCATCCTTTGCGACAGTTGTGATCGATGGTTTCATACAGACTGCCAAGGGATAGGTAATTCAACATATGCTAGGCTGATTCCCAATTTTGCTGGCATTGCCAGTGCTGTGGAAGCTTAACCACTACATGTCCCTCATTGCGTCCTTAGATTCACTTAGTGACACAAATATATACTGTAACCTAGAGTCGCCAGCCCGATCCCACGCGAATGATGTTTCTCTACAGCAGGTAGGGTCCTTCCTTAGCATCTCGGGCCCTAACTTAGATTCTCATCCCCCTCCGCAAGCCACATCTAACCCAAAATCTAAAGTTAATACCCCCAACCCCAAACCAAGAGCAAGTACTAAACCTAAAAAAGTCCCAATAAAAAAAAATCAACGTATTACTGTCCAAAATATAAAGTGTAAGTCAATCAAAAACAAAATCCCGTAACTACATCAGATGATCGATCAGGTCAAACCAGATATCATCTGTTGAAGTGAAACCTGGCTCAAACCTGACATCCATACTGCTGAGATTTTCCCAGACAGTTTAGGTTATGCAGTCTATCGGGATGAAAGGGCATATAGTCAAGGGGATGGTGTCCTGATAGCTGTCACAAGGTCCCTATTGAGTCAGGAGCAGCCAGATCTCAAAACAGAACGTAAAGTCTGTTGGGCCTAGTTAAGTATACCCGGTTCTCGTAATATTAATGTCGATTCATTCTACAAGCCTCATGAAAATGACCCAAATGCCCTTTCACAATTATGGTTATCTCTGCAAAAAATCCCTAAAAACAACATCATATGGCTTGCAGGTGACTTCAATATGCCCGACATACACTGGTCTTCGGAAGCTATTAAGAACTCTTGCAAATTTAAAACCCTATATGAAGATTTCCTTGAAAATATTGTCAGTCTCAACTTGCGCAAATGGTAGAAATTCCCACAAGAAATAATACTGTCTTAGACCTACTCCTCACAAATGTACCCTCACTGGTTTATAATGTCAAATCCCTCCCAAGCTTATGATACTCCGATCATGATATTATCTTCCATGAATTTAACATACATAAAAGTCGCCCCGTCAAGCCCCAAAGAAAAATCCCGTGCTACAAAAAAGCCAACTGGTCAAAAATCAAATCGGATTTAAAGGGAGACTGTACGATTTTGTCAAATATTTATGAATTTATATTAAATGTGTAAAACACTTGTTAAACATATATTTCAATCTAAATTAAAATAAAAGTTAAGAAGAACATGTGTCGAAAATGCGAAATAAGATAGATATTTAATTCTAAAATCGAAAAAGGCTTCCAGCCGAATTCGCCAGCATATATATCATGCATGTACAACGTGAATCTAAATTTAGTTTTAGTGCAGATTCGTTCATACGACACAAAGACACAATTTGGTTTCCTAGCAAATACGAGTAAAAGTGTCGGCATCGGCTTTAACGAGCGCTAACTTGTCTTTGCTGCATTTTATGAAATTCGTCTTCAATGTATATTTTTTATTGCCTATTTTGTGTTTTTGTAACATATTTTTATCAATATATTACAACTTTACACATATGTCAATCGTACAGTCTCCATTTAAACAACTTTTATCCTAAGTTTAGTGAATGTAAACATACAGACCCAAACTCAGCCTGGACTGACTTTAAGACTGAATTTCATAGACTTTATGACCTGTACCTACCAACCAAACTGACAAAACATAAACAAAATCTCCCCTGGGTAACCATGGACATACTAAGACAAATACGTAAACGTGACAAAATGTATGCTAGACTTAAAAAGAAAAATGAGCCCGTCCAGTCAAATCCCCACTTTGAGACCCTAAAGGCGATCAACCAAGGAAAAATACATAACTCATACTGGTCTGTTATTTTCTCAGGAGATTCCCAACCAGGTCAAAACAAAAACTTCTACAGCTTTGTTAAGTATAACAAATCTGATAACTGTGGAGTAGCACCCCTTAAGTCGGAAGGTCAAACGTTTACAAATTCAAAGGACAAAGCAAACATTATCAACAAACAGTTTGAGTCTGTTTTCACAAAAAGTGTACTTAACCCACCCTCTCACAGTATGCCCCCTATTACAATAACGGTTGATGGCGTTGACAAACTCCTGGCAGGCCTAAACCCCAATAGAGCTCAAGATCCAGATCAAATTTCACCAAGGGCCCTCAAAGAACTCCACTGTGAAATAGCCCCTATCCTCACTCACATATTTAGGTTATCTTTAGAAACAGGTATCGTGCCCGATCATTGGGAAAAATGCAACATAGCTCCAGTATACAAAAAGAGTCATAACTCCGACGCCAGCAACATACCAATATCCCTCACTTGCATCTCTTCCAAACTTATGGATCATATCATTGTCTCAAACATGATGACTTTCTTTGATAAGTATGATATCCTCAGTCCCTTTCAACATGATTTCCGGTCTAAACCTAGTTGCGAAACTCAGCTGCTGAGTTTTTCCCAAGACGTCGTTGACAGCCTAGACAGTGGATAACAGACTGACGTTATTGTGATGGATTTTTCAAAGGCCTTCGACAAAGTCGACCATCACAAGCTTATATATAAGTTAAATAACATGGGGTTTGACTGCCATGTCTCCTCATGGATAAAGTCATTCCTGAGCAACCGCAGCCAAAGGGTTGCGGTTGAAGGTCAAATCTCTGATAATTTGCCCGTGTTATCCGGTGTCCCTCAGGGTTCTGATGCTGGACCCTGTCTGTTTATGGTATACATAAATGACCTGCCAGAAATAGTCAAAAGTAAAACAAGGTTATTTGCGGATGACACTATAGTTTACCTAACAATTAAGGGACAGAAAGACGCAAACCGACTACAAGAGGACTTACAGAGACTTGAAGGCTGGGAGTGGGACTGGGCTATGGAGTTCAACCCGGATAAGCGTGAGTTGCTAAGGATCACCCGTAAAAAGAAACCCACTATCTTCCAATATTCCCTACATGATAAAACCCTAAAATCCGGCGAAACTGCTAAGTAACTTGGAGTAACCATCAAAAAAGACTTTAACTGGACACACCACATAAATACATAAATAACACAACCTCCAAGGCCAAACATTTCCTAAGATTTATACAGAGAAACATCCAAACTCAAAATAACAAAATTAAAACCACAGCCTACTTCACATATGTTAGACCCCAACTAGTTCCAAAGTAGCGTAACTCGTATGTTAAATGATATTGATTTGCCCACAATAGAAAGCCGCAGACTCCAAACCTCCCTCATCCTCCTCTATAAAATTCAGTATAACCTTGTTGACGTTGACCATGACCACCTCACCCCTACCCATAACTTGAACTTTATGATCCCTCATTCCCGTACACAATACCACCTAAACTCCTTCTTCCCGAAAACCATAACGGATTGGAATAGTCGCCCATGCCAGGTCAAGTCCAGTCCCAGCCTAGATATCTTAAAAGATAGGCTGGTGGCAGTCACAGCCTAGCCACCTTACTATTTTTTTAATCTTGCATACTTTTATCTGTTAACCTGCACTTATATTTTATTTTTTTCACCGATTTCTTGACAGCGCCTCCCAATCATAGTCAGAATTGATTGTTCGGGAGTAACACGTAGACGTAGACATATAGTTGTTTATGAATCCATATGCTTCTCAGAATGCAAGTAAAAATAAACTTTAAAGAATAACAAGCTTTATGGCTATGCAGTTATGCGTTGCAGTGCAACTTGCAATTTATTGTAAGCATGTTGTCTTTATTTAATGGGGAAACGTGAATGTCATTGAAACGCATATATGCAGGAACCTGTGGCGTGCGAAGCAATTATCAGGAATTTTCCGTGAATTTCGAAATGCATGCACGTTTATTGTGTCTTGTTAAAAGATAAAAGCGTGATACCACTGGGGTATTTCTTAATTTAAACTGGTATACAACAATTTCTTTGGATAACATTTATTACATATGATAACATAAAACTATAACGTAAGCATGCAGTGGTTTGTGATTTGCTAGGTGTGAGTATAACAGGATCAAACTACGCAGAATGTGCAAGTATATGTAAATCTTCTTATTTGCATATTTTTTATGCAAATTCTACAAGGAGATGGAAACTATTGTAGATTACTGAACAGCCTGATATGGGAAAACGCTTTACTGACATGCATTAATCGCAGAGCATGTGGGCGCTATCCATCCAGGAAAACTGATACAGTTGATCCTGTCAAGAGGATATTCCGTTTAAATATATTTTACAATGATCATATCTTGTTGCCAAAAAAACATTACTCTTTCCATTTCGATGTAAACTGTTTTAATAAACGTACATTTTCATATTAATTTCCAAAATTGAACACCAATCGCAAACACGTGAATGGTTGTATCGAACGGTACATTTCATATAGTTTCCCCGGTTTATAGTCATTTATTCATATAGATCTATGTCAAGTTGTTCGTTGAAGAACTAACCGCGAGGCGGCACTTTGAGGTTAAAGCGAGTATTCACTATCTTAATAACATTTTTTAAATAAGATAAAACGTTGGGGAATAAGCAACTAAAATAACAATTCACAAAAATTTGGATCGGGCAAACAACGAACTTACAATTTTCGTTAAACATGTTCACTATTTGCAAATCCCTTCTGTTGAGTTCAGATTTGTTCACACAAAATATACACATATGTTTTGGTTCTACTTAAAAAGGAATACACATGTCGCAAACATGCTCTTTTGAATTTCAGTGAAGTTTTTGTAAACAACATTTGATTAATTTTACTCTTATAAGATACTAAATGTATTACTTTCCTCGCAAATATTCATGTCTTGGTTCAAGACTGAGAAAATACAATGCTGACATGAAAATCTGATATTCTCGCTTTAAAGTAGCTCATATGTAATGTAGAAG
Organism: Dreissena rostriformis; assembly: GCA_007657795.1. Classification (NCBI taxonomy): domain Eukaryota; kingdom Metazoa; phylum Mollusca; class Bivalvia; order Myida; family Dreissenidae; genus Dreissena; species Dreissena rostriformis. Next base: position 287,319 of record VMBQ01000801.1, read on the forward strand.
CGAAATAAATATCTAAGCAATATGTGTTTGTTTATTCGTCTAGGTGGGTGTAGCATCAGATTTCCGAAACAAATTGATCTAAGATTGTTTGAATGAAGACCTGTTTATATGAAAGGAAGGGAAAACAAGCTTTGACGACAAAAACTCGATCCGGAATAACACACGATCGCTATTTTGGACTTTTCCGCTTGTTTTGAATCCAGATTGATCGACTAATTACTCGGAATGACAGACAGCAAGGCAAATGTTTTCAACGGCGAGCAGGTGATAAGATATGAGGCAATAAACGAAACCGAACGTCTTTGATTGTTTGTGCTGTGAACTTTAATGTATTATATGATAACTACTCAACAATTACGCAAACATTTTTTATAATTAAGAGAGAAAGATGTTCGCACCAAAATGGATTTCAGGGTCATACATATATAATGAAACGATTTTAAACAAAGATGAAGCTGTATAGGGTTCAAACGCATCAACCATTAATTATAGTCATAGAGCTGACAGTAGAGTTAGAGCATTATGGTTAAAGTGATAAATCTGATATTTGCTATAGTTTATAACGAGCCTCGGCGTCAAGCAACACAGAAACATAAGTGTTTCATACAATAATACGTAAAACACGATACGTGATTTACGACAATACAATCTTTTTAGGATTTACAATTATTTTGCAAATGAAACAACAGGAAATAGTCGTTACATTTCCGTTAAATGTTACAGCGGGAAATTATTTCTTGACAGTTGATATAAATCTAGCAGATGTTTTTTCCTTAATTTCGAGTTGCCATAACCATTATAAAGATATTTAAAGCTCGTTGCCGGCTTCAATAAAATGAGATATTTTGCGGGACATGCGTTAGTCGCTCAATGAATAAACTATACCAAGAGCTAACAGACATTTACATAAATAATAATGTGCAATGGATTTAGAAACATATTTTGAACGATAATGTTGTAGTACAATTTACACTATTGTTTATTTAGTGTTATCAAATATGTTCATGCAGTAGTATGGTGATAAAGTCATGTCCAAAATAACATCGAAAGCGGTTTAGTTATGAATAAATAAATCATATAATGATGATGTTGACTTGTTTGAACAGCATACTTGAATGCATTTTCGCGGCCATTGCTGGTTTCAAAACTAAGATTATGGGAATCCTGAAACTCTATACACGTTATCAGAATTGAAACGTATTTTACCATCATCAAGTTGTATACTTTATACTATACAGGGCAATACATGAAATACGAAACTAACCATATAGTTTCAGTTGAAGTCGCCGCATTGAAAAGCCCATAGCAAACAAATCTTTTGTACAATGATATCAATGTATCCTATGGCACATAATGTGGAAGTGTTGGAAGTGTTTTACTTTCATTATACTTTAGAACTTCTACGAACAGAAAGTTCCACGATACTTTGGCAGTATTCCGTTGCAAGATGAACCGGCATTATATTCTGGCTACTTTTACAACGCAGATGATGCATCGATAGCAGACGTGCATTTGGTCCAGAGAAAGAAACTGATTTAGTACGTTGTTTGTGTTGCTTTGTACGATGTTTAACACATGTTTTGACAATAAATCGTTATATTCAACACACTTTAGGTTGCGTGTTTGAGATCTGGATGAAAGATAATAACCGCTTTTAGAAGATATATTGGGCGATGTTATACTTTTCATTTTTTGTTTTGATGATGATGATGTATGAATATGTTTGAATTAGACAGAAACTATCCTTACATTCAAATCAGTCGCATATTAAAGTCAATATAGAAAATATGTTGTTATTTGATTATTTTGTACATCTGCCAATAGCACGCTTTTGTTATGCGAACAGTAAAATTGTGAACGGTAAAGTATACATTGTATATACGGTATTATTACATTATGTAACAAAACACAGACTGGAAACACGCACAAAACAATAACCCACCATAATAACAGTGTTTTAAAATTAATTACCTTTTCTTGTATAAGATAAAGATTTAAGTGTCTGTATAAATGACAAACACACACACACACAACAAATTCTACGTTTGAGCGTTTTAACCATTCAAACTTCTATAAGACACTTATCTCTTTAATTTGCATGCCATATGCCCGCTTTGCATTGAATAAGAGTAATTAAGCCAATTCTGTCGAAACTGATAACGGCATCTTTTACGTTACGTGTATCCAGCTCTATTAAAGCAAACATGTCATTTTTATATTGCATATGATAGTAACCTGAAAAGTTTCCAAGCGAACTTTAAAATCGTATTTATTGAAGTCGTCAGTTATAATTCATGCACATTCTCTGCAGTTGTTTGTGTTTCACGGTAAGAATAATTCGTTCATTCAATGTATACTAGAAGTCCAATTATGAGACCGATTCGGGTGCTTCATTTAGATTATACGTAACGGTGCAAAATGTATCGACCAGGAATGCGTTTGTTTATTCGTCTTGTTGGTGAAGGCCTCGATTACCATTCACCTAAGATTTTTAATGCAGACTCGTATATTTACAGGTGAATGAAAAACTCTTTGAAGACAGTTCAAGCTAAAATAACAAACGATCGCTATTTTGAACATTTCCGCTTGTTCTATATCCAGATTAGATTCGTGATCGACTAATTACTTAGAATGACAGACATCAAGGCATATGTTTTCTACGGCTGTAAGGTGATGAGATGCCAGACCAAGGTAGAACCAAATCTCTTTGATTTATGTGATGTGAAATTGTGTGAATTATGTGATAAATGCTTAACAATTGCGCAAGCATTTTTAGAATTCTGTGAAAGAGATTGTCCCTTCAAAATATAATTCGAGGTCATGCCAGAAGGCAATGAAGCCGTAACATGAGATAAATATTAAAGTAGAGCAAGTCACAACTTGTTGACAGACAAAGAAGTTCTGTCTTAAGATAACATTATGCGTTTCATGCAAAATTAATAAAAAATTCATGTTTGGGAGATAACTTGTCAAAAATTAGTATTGCGTATTCCCCAACAACAACATACATTTGCATTCGGATTGTGCATTTATCTTGAATACATAAAATAATAATAATGGACCTTTAAAGGAAACTCTATAAATTCTATATATTGACATTAACTTTACAAAATATCGATTTTTAGGGATTTTAAAACACAACAAACAGTCAATGAAATAAGAAAATGTATTTGTCTAACCGTATGTGGTATAAACATATTCATGGAAGTTAACATCGTTTATCATATTACGCATTCGTGAAATCCAGCTATATGCCAGAAGCAAAATGTGTATTAAACGTAACGCACAGAAATATAAACTCAAAACGAAAGTGTTGTGTGTTTAGTATGCTTCTGGAAAGTGAGGAGCATATACTCGACCGCTTTTCTCTTCGTCCGTCCGATTTCTAATTGTGATGGCATTGAGGTTGCATGGGTCTAAAACGAAACCCCGATAATCGTTCCTTTCCTTCTCGAAGCCCGTCTTTATGTCCTTCCGTCACACTTTTCGTTTCCGCGCGAGATCTCAGAGGCGTATGATCGTTATTAGATTAAACCTGATATACATCATCCCTATAGGATGGACAAGCGCATTATTGTCAGGTCGTTCATTTCAAATTATTTTTAAAGGATTTAGTGATAAATATCTTGTTTTTTGTTGTTGTTTTTTTTTCAATTGGATTGTTCGATTTCGTGCGAGTTCTTATGTAGTAATGATCCGAAATTTATTAAACTTTATATATTAATAACGTTCTATTGAAATATAAATGTATGTGTCAGATTACAAAAGCTAATGATCCTAATTGTGTCGTGTTCTGAGAAAACTGGGCAAAATGCTTATGCGTAAATTGACCTCCCAGATTAGCCTGTGCGGACTGCCCAGTTTTATCAGAACACGACACAATTAATGAATCTGTATATGTACTTTCGTTGTAGTATGGACATGTGCATATCATAAGGTCGTTCCGATCCGTTGATTTTTCAGAAAGTTATTACTGTTTGAATTATACTTCCTTTCTGCGTTTGATCTCGTACACTAATGATCAAAATTGTATGACACATCAAAAACACCATCCCTCTTTGGTGGACATGCGTGTATTTTCAGGTTGTTCAGCTCCAACTTTGTTTTCATCAGTTATTGACCATTGATTAATGACATGTTTTAATGTAATATACATTTCTGTGTGAGATCACATTAACTTATCCTCCACATTCAGTTTATCTTTATATGCAATTGCACTACAGGATGGGCATGAGAATATTCTTCTGTCGTTCCGCTTATCTTCGTTTCCAGGGTGTTATTGCCCTTTGAACAATAATAAATTTCCGCACATTTAACACATAGCGCATTATCAGGGAGCATCCATCAGTTCCACTGATATTCTTGTTCGTCTTGGTAGAAAATAATGCTTCGAATAGCTTCGAATTTGAATGAAAGCATGTAACTATGCAGGTTAAGGAAAACTCCTTTACGACACTAATTCGAGTCGGAATTCTAACGATCGCTTCTTTTTTTAAAAAGATTTCCGCTTGTTCCAAATCTAAATAAGCTTCCTGATTGGCTTTTTGTCTTAATTAGTTTAAACTTTATTTCAAGGAAATAGTTCATATAAACATCTACACATGTAAACATTATTCGAAATATTCAGACACCAAAAATGAATGTGCTTTGGATTGGAAAACAAGGTCGATGTGACACTTATCTTAATTCCTCTCCGTTTGTGTGGAGTTGCTACTGTAAACCGTGTGGGCAGAAGTCAAACTGTAAGTGTTAAGTTTACGTGTGAAAAGGGTAGGAGTAGACAATATTTAAGAGAAATATAAAAAGATAAAAAAATACTAGAAAAAAAAACGTTATTTTATATGTAGACCTGGTACACGGTTTGTTGTAGAGCAGTAGAAAGCCGATTACACGTACGTCGCAAAACGTTTTGTTGCTATGATATATCATTTGTACAGTGCGGATCAGAAATTCGTTTTCTGCACAAGAGAATCGGTCAAAGCCATTTAAAAGATTATTGGTAGTAATAGGGCACATTATATCTGCAAAGCAGTGGGATCTGAGGTTTGTATAATGTGGACATCTTAAGAGAAAGTGTTCTATTGTTTATGGAGATCCACATGAACACACGGGGGAGTTTACTAGAGACATTCTGTATAGGTCGTAGTTCAAGCCGCTACAATCGAGTCGAAGACGTGTCTGTTGGATTTGTCCAGTTTGTGAACCGCAGTAACAAAAGAGGTGAGGATTTCTGTTTATCTTTATTTAGGTCGTTTTTGAATAATTGTACGTCTGGAGAATTTTGTATTGTTATGTGCAGTTGATTCCACTCACGTATTGTTTTGGGTAAGAAAGATAAACTATATGCTTGCGTGCGTGCTCTGGCATGTCGAATGTGTCTTCAGTTGTATCCTTCTGATTGGGCTTGATTTGTATGTGGAATCAGTTCTGTCATGTAGAGTGGTGAGAACCCATGTGTCATTTTGTAAAAAAAACAGTAGGCGATGTTGTTTCCTTCTTTCCGAGAGTGTATCCCATTTCAGGTCGTTCAGTAGCTTTTGGATATTGCAATATTTGGTTGTTCCTGTACATATACGGGCCGCTTCCACTTGAACTGATTCGAGTTCGTGCTTTAGGTATTCGCTACAGTTGTCTCAGACAACATCAGAGTATTCAAGGGTAGGGCGAATAAGTGAAAAGAACATTTTTTCAAGACAGGAGCGGTTGAAGAAGAATTTAAGCGACCTGATATTACCGATAAGTCGCCAAGCTTTTGTCAGAGTAATTGAGATATGTGCGTTCCATTTTGCGTCAGAGGAAAGAGTAAGACCCAGGCGCTTGTGGGTGTCAACTTCTTCGATATTAAAAGAATTCATAATTAAAGGTGGGTGTTGTGGTTTGCGCCTTTCCCTGCTGCAAATAATAGATTCAATTTGCTCAGGGTTAAACGATACAAGCCAAGACTGGGACCACGAATGTATGGATGCATGGTCGTTGTTTAACGTGGTTGATGCAGTGATGCAGTGATCGGATGTTCTACAATAATGTAGAGACTGGTGTCGTCGGCAAAGACCCGGATGTTTGAGTTGACAGCAGAAACGATATCGTTAATATAGGCGAGAAAGAATAAGGGGCCAAGGATCGAGCCTTGAGGGACGCCTGCTTGTATATGGCGCCAGGATGATGTATAATTTGCATACACAACGCGTTGTTTACGATTTGACAGGCGAGAAATAATCCAGTTAAGTAGAGAATCACATATTCCGAACGACGAAAGTTTTGTGATTAGACAACGATGCCAAACTCGGTCGACAACTTTTAAAATATCGCAGAATACAGCAAATGTCTGAATTGAAAGCCATCAAGTCATGTGTTTCCCATGGCTGTAAAGAACAGAGATTTCAGGTAAGATGGGTGATATTCTCTTTGATTTGTGTAATGAGAAATAACGTGCATTATATGAAAAATAGTTCAAAATGGAATAAAAAGATATGCACAAATTGAATGGTTCGGTCACATGAGAACAAAAACCATTAACAAGCCAAGTCGGAACACGTTAAACAAACAGAAGCTATAAATTTAAAGCATTCTGTCAAAATTTAATTATTCGTTTAGTAGGTTATATTTTCAAACCTTTTCATTAAATTCTAAGATATTTAGGACGACCACTTAATCAAGACAAAACATCGAAACCAGCAGTTAGAATTAAGATAATAGGAGTTGATTACAAATATCATAAATTTTACAAAAGTAAATAGTGTCACAATGGTCATCAGAAGATGCGACTTTACGTACATTCTTAGTCTTCATACAAATGCAAAGGTGACCAATTGTATTTAAATAACTGAGTACGATGCATTTGCACGACTGAATTTAAAAATAAGAAAACTTGTAAGCATATAAATGTCGCATACCGAACATAGTAAGTGTATTTGCAGTAAGTTGCTTTCATTATTATTCAGTACATCCTTTAAGGCTTCTACATAAAGTTCATAGAACGATAAAACTATGTTGTTGATGATTTTACGTTGCCTGCTTAAAGTACATACCGCACTGTCTACAAGCAAACTGTCAAGGATGCATCGATAACGGACGTGCATTGGTAAACGAAACTGATTTAGTATGTGATTTGTGCATCGTTAAGTTAATCAAAATATGTTTACAAGCATTTGTTGGCACATGCGAGACCAAGACGATCGGTATTGAATGATTACAAGCGATATTTTTGGGTGTTATAAGGTCTTGTTTGTTTTTTTTCGAAAATGTTTGAATAAATGGGGAACATACCATGCGCTGACACATGTGAAATTATCGGGAAAACAAGTTGTTATTTGTTCAATATTTTGACATGATTTAATTGGATAGCAAGGTAACTCCATATAATACAATACGGCCCTTTACCTTTAGCAAATAACCAATTAACAATCATTCGCAAAAGTAGAGGTGTTATGCATTAGTTTGTTAGCAAGAAGTGCATGACATATTGCACTCTTGGATGTGTTATAGTTATGAACGTCTAATTGCAAAATGTATGTCAAAAAATCTGACCTAACCCATTTGTAAGTTTGTTTGTATTTTTGTTACAACAGCACGACTATGACATAAATTCGTCAATGTATTAAACCTTAAGTTACAATAATAAGATAGTTGCCCAACGAATGATATATTATTACATGAGATATTGAATTATTTATTAAATGTTTGGCAGAATTTACCAACATATCATCAACCGTCTACACATAGATGTGTGACGATTATGTTATTCATTTCAAATGCATAAACAAGATAGTGCGAATCTAAAACATCGCCTGGAAACACAGAGGTAGTCTCCTTAACTCGATGACAGTTGATAGGAAGCTGTTATGATAAACATAGAAAACACAAACTATGTAAAAAGTGGGTGTAGTGTTAGAAAATACAAAACAGACACCCGGAAAAAGGCGTTTGTTTTCCTTAGGTAAAAATTAATACGAAGATTCTTGATTTACGAAGGTAGTCGCCTACTTAAGTTTTGCAATTATATTGGGAATAAAATAACATGCGAGTGTCGTTATTTTTCTCTAAATAGCAGCTGGATGTTATTTATCTGCAGCCGATTATGATTTAGAGCGAGCGATGCGTTATCTTTAAGGACTAGTTGCCAAAACCATTACCAAGATATTTAAAGACGATGTGTGCATTAATAGCGGGATATGTTGAGAAACGCTACAGTCAATTAATAAACTTATTATACAGTAAAAGTACAGTCAATACAGTGAATAAAGTGTTGCTGTTTTGCAACAGCTATGCAAACACATTTTAGCTGGCCAGGTATGAATTTATTTATACTTTGAAAGACTTACACATCATTTAGTGTTGATACGTTTTCCTATTTTCGAGGAAGGTTTGTCGAAAACTTATTAATAAAAGCTTTACCAAAAATGTGTAACCGACAGTTCATGTTAAGTTAATACAGCGATATTTGGCCCCGATGCGTGCATATTTAACCACTACGGATAACGCCGTACCGGTTAAGGTCACATTTAACATCTGCGAGTAATGTCGTTCCGGTTTAGTTTCATCTTAAAACTGCGGATAAAGCTGTTCCTGTTTAGTTTATTTTAAACAACTGCGGATAAAGCCGCTCCTATCTAGTACCTATTTAACAACTGCGGGTAAAGCCGTTCCCATTTAATACTTATTTAACAACTGCGGATAAAGCCGTTCCGTTTTAATTCCTAATAAACAACTGCGGATAAAGCCGTTCCGGTTTAATTCCTATTTAACAACTGCGGATAAAGCCGTTCCGGTTTAATTCCTATTTAACAACTGCGGATAAACCCATTCCGGTTTAAGTCCTATTAAACAACTGCGGATAAAGCCATTCCGGTTTAATTCCTATTTAAAAACTGCGGAAAAAGCCGTTCCAGTTTAGTTCCTATTTAACAACAGTGGGTAAAGTCGTTCCGGTTAAGTTAAATTTAACAACTGCGGATAAAGCCGTTGCGATTAAATACATATTTAACAATTGCGGATAAAGCCATTCCGGTTTAGTTTCATTTAACAACTGCGGATAAAGCCATTCCGGTTTAATTCCTATTCAACAACTGCGGATAAAGTAATTCCGGTTTAATTCCTATTTAACAACTGCGGATAAAGCCGTTCCGGTTTAGTTTCATTTAACAACTGAGGATAAAGCCGTTCCGGTTTGGTTTTATTTAACAACTGCGGATAACGCCCTTAAGGTTTAGTTCCTATTTAACAACTGCGGTTAAAGTGATTCATGTTTAGTTCCTGTTGAACAACTCGCATAAAGCCGTTCCGGTTTTGATAATATTTAACAGCTGCGTTTCACGCCGTTCAAGTTTAGAGACGGTGCCTATTTGGATCTAAATTATCTCTTTGGCGAATACCCGGGCAACCGGGATAAATTTGACCTAATTTGGCTCAAAATGAAATATTTCCTCCTGAAAGGTCACAGGGGCAGGTCGACAAATTCTTGGTGTCGTGAAGACGCTCAGGCGACCTGTAAATAACCCTTAAATACACAGACCGTTCCAGTTAAGTTCCTTCGCACCAGGTAAGTAATAAGTGTTTATCGCTAAAGACTTTTCTAGTCCTTTTTATGTTTAACATTCTCATTCCATCATCTTATCAAATTAATCAATACATCAAACCGAGTATCTGTTTTTTAACATCCTTACTATTAAGGTTATTTAGGTTAAAGCTATTCGTATCGTTGTTTTTTTATATAATTTATTAATAATTATTACAAACACGTCATTCGTGGTATACACCTAATTTTGAGGGGATTTATTTGTCTCGGTCTAGTGTTACGCAAACGTCATCACATGCGCAGTTTTATTGAAACCTTGCACGGTCACAAGATATACAACTTTATTATTTAGACACACTTACGCCAAAACATAACACTGATTTAATATTAAGTCACGTGTCTTCCAACAAATATAACAGTATCAGGACGGTCTAGTAATATCTTAATTTAATTGATAGTTAAATATATAATATTATGTGAGTTTTGGATAAAGATCAAGTTTATCATGCAAGGCTTAGAATCAGGGTAGCGCGAGGCTTGCCGAGCATAATAAACTTGATGTGTATCCAAAGCTCACATAATATTATATTTATCCTATTAAGTCTTTCCTTTTTTCCATTAATATTTATCAAATATCGTATTTTTAGACGATTTTGTTATTCCGTAGTTGACAAAAACAGATTTTCCAATTGTTGGAAAAACCCACAAATGATCTAAAATAGCGATAGTATAAAGCTCAAGTTTATACGATCGTTGTTATCCAATCGATTTTCATCTGGTAATAGGATAAAATAAATGTGATGTGAAACCCATTTGTCATCGGTGTAACCACATTTACATAATACCCGGAAGACTTCTTTGTTACTTAAGTATACAAATGTATGTGATATGAAGGTTGTTCGCTTTAGTATTCATTAAAAAGTTGTGGCTCAAAACAAAACAAAAAACGTGAACTCAATTAAAGCTTATAAAGCGGGGTGTCATCATGCACAAGCTATATATAAGACTCTATCACCAACATTCGATGTTCTCATACTTCAAAGGGTCTTGATCACAATTTTACCAATGACTAATTTTAGAAAAAAAAATAGCTTCTGAAAAGAATTGATAACAAAATGTCCCGTATTTGAACAAATCCCTTAAAACAACACATGACTATTAGCGAGGGAAAAAGACATTGATTTATGGAAGTATATCGTAATATGGAGAAAAATTGATATGGCATATGAACGAATTTGCATTGAATGTTGTTAACTTGTATGAAATAGGGTTAATATCTACATGTATTAACACAGTTATTATAATTTAATAGAACTCTACATTATGTGATTCTCAAATATATGTTCAGTTCTGATGTACTATACTGCCTGTGTGTTATTGGTCAAAGTTTAATGTTGCTTGATCAAATAAAAACAATTGAGTTGTTTGTAGGAAGCATGCAATTCCATTGTTTTTTTTTAAGAATAATCAGAACAGTATCTGCATTTACACAATATGGCCATTTTAATTGCATGTAGCTGATTATAAAGTATACTACAAATACATTGCAAATACATCACGTTGATCAAATACGTATTAACCTTGACTTTAAGGAATTGCTGTGGTCAATCATATGTATCGATATATTTAATGAATTCAGAAATTATCGAGAACATGCAAACAATGACAATTCAAAAGTTGTAATAATACAAACTCGCACATGTTGCTGTTTAATTACAAATCCAGTATCAAATATATACATATACATTACAAAACTGGGCTGACTGATAAAATACAAAACGATGCGTCTAACATTCAATATTCATGCTTATGTAAAGGCAAGATTAAAGTTATAATTGAGAGTCGCTTTGTGAAAAGGGGGTTTAATGCATGTGCGTAAAGTGTCGTCCCAGATTAGCCTGTGCAGTCCGCACAGGTTAATCAGGGACGACGTTTTCCGTCTAAACTGGATTTTCGTCAAGAAGAGTATTCTTTTAAGCGAATCATACAATAAAAGCGTAAAGTGTCGTCCCTGATTAGCCTGTGCGGACTGCACAGGCTAACCCGGAACAACACTTAACGCACATGCATTAAACCCACCTTTCACAGAGCGAGGCTCATGTATAGTTGAATGCAAAACAGTTAAAATAGTAAGGGTATTAAATAACCCGGAAGGGTGAATGTGTTTTTAGAGCTTAAATGTGATTAGTCAGTTGTTACTATATAAGACAGAAATGTATTGTTATACAGTTATCTTGAGTTGAAATTTTTAAGATTACGTTGTGACAATATAGCATTAACATCGCCGTGCTGAGACTATATTTGCCAAGAATAGTGTATATATTTACTATGGCATCGGAATTAAAGTTTCCTGTTGAAGCCAACTATACAAACGGGATGGTCATGTGTCAACAATGTTTGAGAACGGAGAAAAGAGAACCGAATTGTACGGCATTTTGCATGGAATGTAACGAATGTTTGTGCCCAGCGTGTTCGACATCGCACGCCGTCAACAAAACTAGTCGTCAGCACACAATAAAAGTGTTTAAAGACGCAAACGAACTAAACACACATCATGAAGAAATAAGGTCGATATCAAAGTTGGCAAAGTGCATATATCATTCTTCGGAAACCGTGCGGTACATATGTAACAACCACAATATCATCTGCTGCGAAAAGTGCGTATCGGTATTTGGGGAGCACAGGTCGTGTAATGGTGTAGTTACACTGGACGACTTAGCTTCGCGAGGCAATGTTGAAGCCTTTTGTGACCTGTTAAAATTTGGAAAACAACTCGCTGAAATTGAACGAAATTCGGAAGAACGCGCAAAATGTGTGGATGATTTTGAAACAAAAATAATTGACGCGACACAAAAGCATGTTTATGAAACAAAGGAAAGCTGGAAGAAAGACATAGGGGAGTTTAAAGCTGTCCTTGTTACTTTGCAAAAGCAGTTTGAGGGTATGAAACTGATAGGGAATGATGTATATCAGTATTTACTTGAACATAAAATAGATCAGATAAAACCACAAATGTATAAGACAATCGATGGCCTAAAAAGACAGCAAGCGTGTCCTCCTACGATTGAAGATGCCATGGATGGTATTTGCACAAAACTAAATATAACATGTTCAATGCCACCACAAAGTGTCAAGAGAAACATATCTGAACGCCGACCTGTAACACCGATTGTAGATTATGACTCGATAGGTTCATTCCAGATATCGGAAGAAACCGATCTTAAAGCGAGAGATGGTTTAGCTGATCACCATGTAATAGATCGACACCGAGCAACAGATACTGGAACTGAATTTCGTCGGTTCCCTAACCAAAGTCGACAGCTGCAAATGCATACGAAACTTCCGAGACTTGCGCATTCATATCCGTCTACGGTCTACAGAGAGCAAAAACAAAACGACGCACACTTGAGATTGAGCACGCCCTTGCCTGCAGAAATGGACGCAACGGCGGTTAAATCAGTTGTCGGCCAGCCGTTTGTACGATTTGCACAAGAAAATCCGTATACGCAACTGGACAGAAACTGTAACCATAACGGCCCTGGGCACGCACGCTACGGTGCCGGTGGCCCTCCGATTAACGATTGGCATTCCGAATTGCAGATTGGGAAACGCAGGGCGACCTATGGGGGATCCATGTCCCCTAAACCAAAGAAACGAAAACGACCCCGCTCTTTCTTCGATTTTTTGAAAGGAAGACAAAGTAGTGATCACACGAAATGAAAAATGTCTGATATTTTTGTATAACAAGGAATCCAATACAAACATTTGGCTTGCATAGCCCAGAGTGAGCAAAACATTTGTTTTTACAAGTTGTATATATTATTTGACTCTTAATATAGTTATGCCACTCGATTGTTTTGCTTTTGTTTTATGAGTTGTTTTACTAGATATCTTTACTAACCAGTTATCTTTTCAAACATGTATCAAATTAAAAGTGTTATTATTGCCTGCATTACGTCCATAAGTCATATAAAAAGTTTTTATCATTTTCATGTACATTGTTGTGTTATATGCATTGCCCTTTAGTGTAAAATAAGCGGATAGTAACACCCGGTTTTTTTTGGGAGTTTAATTATTCCTATTTTATAATTCAGTTAAAGGTGTGCAAGATTTTTTGAAACTACGTCAAAGCGTACCGTATTGGTTAAATATAATTACTCAGTCGGTTGCTTTTTTAAATATTTTTTATTAAACTCTTTTCAGTGGTGTATATAAAATACCAGATATTTAAAAACGATAGCTCACTGTTTCAAACAGTAAAACAAAAGTGAAAGTTATAATGAAATCGTTCGGTGACGTCATTTTGTTCTTATTTCTGCGAAATTCGCCATCGTACCTCTTTTAAAAATGTATTAAAACGGTGGGAAAAGCAATACATAAACAGAAAACGTGTTCATTGTCGTTAAAATGTTTCACGTGCCTGTAATATTTATAATAAAACACTTTGTTTTATTATTCTTAATGGTAAATTAAAATTAACTGAAATGAAATGTTGTTCTTTAAAAGGTAATATTACTTTTTTTGTTTTCAACAGCAATCACACCTATCAACAATTTCGTTATGTATACCACAGACATCCCAATGATTACAAAGTGTACACCTAAACAAAATAAGTATTGATCGTGGTATGTTTTTGAAGTGCACTTTTATTATTAAAAGTAATTCAATTATTCAATTTGTATTAAAAAAAATATTATCTTTGTTAACGAAAGTGTTGTTTCCTCCTTACCAACATACCCTCTCGAAAAACAACAAATAACTGCTTTTCGCTCACATGCAATATCGTCTTAATACGTTAGTCATGTTTATTGACAATTATATTTACAATTTATATAATTTATATCGTTTAACTATACGTTTGTCAATGATGCGCGTGTAAGTTATTGTAAAATGATTATATTGGTAGCAACGATCTTAGCTTGGTGTATATTCAACTAATTTTCTTTTTGTCTATTTCAGCATTGCTACTTTTTCCGTCCCTTAAACGTTTACATATCAATAAGCCACGAAAAGATAACTCGAAAGTGCAAATATGTTTTGTTTTAATGCAAATGTTGGAAAACCCGTTAACGTCAGCTAGCTGGCGATGTTTCGAAAACTAAAAGTATTATAAGGTACATCATATGACACAGTCAACGTTACATTTAAAGGGCGACAGACAAACTTACACATAAAATGTTACGATTAAAATTACAAATATTTACATCCGTACCTGTACCGATCTAACTCAAATAACCTGTTGTTGAGCTAATCTTAATATCACGGTTGCTGCTCATCTTTCAAGTCTTCCGGGTTGGGAAATTCCCGCGGTTCACGTGGTTATTTATAAATAACGACACTTTAAATATGTTATAATTGTGACAGATTGTTTTCATGCAGTATGATATAACGGTTTCATTTTATTATATTCAACTAAGTGTATGCCCATTGCTAAATGCAATACGATCAACATGTACTTCCCTTTCGCTTATATAAAATACCCTTCTTGTTTGTCAAATTCAAGTACGTATTTTCCTTTCCGTGTCAGTATGATTTATTCAAGTATGAGATACGGCTGTTTAAAAACGCGCATGATATCACGTACACTTTTCTGCTCTAAGTCTATGAGTTTTTTTCTAGTTAACTTCATTTTCCTTCAAATTACAAGTCCCGAAATCGGTAAATTTGTTGGCATATGTGTCGTGTTCTGAGAAAACTGGGCAAAATGCTTGTGCGTAAATTGTCATCCCAGATTAGCCTGTGCAGTGCGCACAGGCTAATCAGGGACGACAATGTCTGCTTTTATGGAATTTTTCGTTAACATGATGTCTCTTCTTAGCGAAAACCCAGTTGAGGCGGAAAGTGTCGTCCCTGTTTAGCCTGTGCGGACTGCACAGGCTAACCGGGACGACACTTTACGCACATGCATTTTGCCCAGTTTTCTCAGAGCACGACACACATATAGAAGGTTTATATTTGAAACGTTATAACCTTTTGGTACTGAATCACCTTATCATAGTGTAAGATGGTGTAATCAATCCAGGCATTCATGACTGCGCTTTAGATACAAAAGTAGCGATTCACATCAGAATAGACAACAACATTGTTGAAACATACCACGCATGGTCCAGAATGGACTTTGGCAAATTTAATTAAAAGATACCAGCACAAGACCAACAATCACAATTCTATTCCGGAGTTAATGAAATTGAAGCAAACATTCGTGTCGGTATCGGTTGTTGTATTACTCAAATTGACGATTGCACAATGGGGAAGATCCGGCTTAGTTTGGAAAGTTTTAATGAGGACTCTTTTAGTCAATAGGCCTATTTAGCGTCCATCTTTGGGGAAATCCCCCTTTTCATTCGATTTTACAGTTCATTTAATTTATTTTGATTTAATGGAAATATCAGACATTACGTCAGAAATGTGGCAACTATACATCGGGTTGATTCTGGACAATGTGGGAGAACGAGGGGCGTTGCATTGTTTTGCTGTAACCATTACACTTCGGACCCCATTCCATTTTTTAAATTCATGCCAATTCGGACAGTACCAATATGCAGCGTTTTATATCTTACAGTCAAAGTCATTTCATGAGCGTTTGATGAACGGAGATCATTTGACACCACGTTCACTCAAATACGCAGTGCTTCTTTATCTATATAGTATGTAATTATGACGGAATCTAAATAAATATATCACCAAACGGCCGAAAAGACCAAATTTAGTCACGATTACATCGTGATTAAAACAATTATTCTCTTATCAATAACCTTTTGCAGTTTATAAACTATACGGCAATCAACGACAATCAAATGACCGGAAATACCCGTAAACAATTATACCGCATTATACACCAATGCCACAATCAATAAAGTGGTATGGAAAAATGTTATACGCAGGTCGCTGGTTCGAGTTGCGGGTGCAATATTTGTTCATACATTCTTCATCTTTAGTTTTGTAATTATCCCGATTAAGTCCGTTTAATTCATCTGTCACCCACATTAGCTAGAACCTAGGCCGAATACTGTCAATACTATTAGCTGGGCTTCATTTGTCCTCAAGAGTTTTACCCAATTGAACAGAGCTCACTATAGGATGGTGGGGCAACACTTGGGAGTAGTCCCCTATGTGTTGGTATCTATAAGAGATAGAAAGAGGCTCGTATTTGTATAGTGGAGCCGAATCCAAATTGGCGCCTTCTCAACCGCACTTTTTCTGCCATTGAATCCAAGGACAGAAATCAGGAATCCTCTCCGCCCGATTTCTACGGGGAAGAGAAAGCCGTCTTTTCGTGGCCCTTGTCACATCGTTGTTCCCATGGGATACCAGCCATATCTTTTTGGAGATGTTCGTGGAAACAACTGTTATTGCAAATGTTTGCCTACTGGTAACATACAATTATAAACATACGAAAGCTTCAAGCTTAAATCGCCCAAATCTTCAAATATACATACACACACAAACAAGATTTTAATAAACGATGCAAATCTTCGCGAGTAAAGACTTTCATATCCGCAAGTAACCACGTTTAAAAAATGTACACAAATAAATAAGCTCAATTAATAATAATAATAATAATAATAATAATAATACAATCTTTATTTACAGAAGATAGACTTGTTAAGAAATACATCAGATGACGCTAAATGTAAAAACTACTGGGTAATGGTCACTTATGCCTATTTTTGGTATGATCACCTCAGAAATGTTGTCATATTTTGAATACAAATGGTCTAATATTGATGATGAACGTTCAGTAACTCTTGATGGCAAAGACACATGTTGTTTTAAATTAAAATCAGTGATACGTTTTTTATTGTTAAAGATGTTTTGGCCTAAACATTCAAAATTAAAATCCCCGGTCGAATACAAATTACAATCTTCCATGTCTGCCTTATTGATCTGTAATTCAAATGAGTCAATCCAAGATTAAGGGCTATTTGGTGGGCGATAAACAAAGTTAATTAGATATGGTTTTACTTTAAATTGTTGATTTGTGGCCAAATAGATTCAATATCGTCACTTTCTAAATCATGTCTACGTACAAAAGAGATGCTATCTTTAATATAAACTATTATATTGCCTCCAGCAGAAATAGTCCTATCACGTCTTACAATGCTGTAACCGGAAATGGATATTGTATTAATCTCCGTTTTATCATTTAAAAATGTTTCACAAAAGCCTACTATATCTAAAGAACTATTTTCGTGTAAGTAAACACGAATTTCATCCAATTTAGGCAATAAATGTTGGATATTCAAATGCATAATATGCAAACCTTTATATGTAAATGGAATATAACAATCATTATTGATTTTACATTTTAAAGTAGATTGTATGTGAGATTTCATATGAACGTTATTATCCAGGGATGATATATCAGTGTCTACATTATTTATTGTGCTACATCTAACATTATTGAATCTTAAGCAATGTGGTTTATGCTGTTTTTTTATCATCATTATCAATAATTAAACTACACTTACATGTGTGCGAGTCACACTGGTTACATACTGACGGAAAGAATTCCAAATTAATTTGTGCTATATAACGATGTAGTACGTCTGTCATCAGTAACCTATTGTCTTTTGGGTAGTCTGCAGTCACGTGTTGCATGATTATGACGTCCACAGTTCGTGCAATGTCGAATGTTTTCAGGATTGAGGTATCGACGAACGTACCGGAAGTTACGATTTTCATTCTGACAATCATGATGCTCACTCCGGGTGTCCAGGTGTCCGTTCCTTAGATTATGATGCCTGATGAAGCCATGGTGCCCATTACGGAAGTCATGATGCCCGTTCCTAAAATCATGAAGCCCGTATTGGAAGTTCGGTTTAGCGCTATTCAAGATGCCCGGTTTTGAAGTCACCGTTAGAAGTACGCCTCCGCTGATTTTGATGGTGTTCACGATGTTGATGTTGTTGCTGCTGAATTGTTGTCTTAGTAATATGCACTACTTCGTTGATTGCTGCCACAAGTAAACTTGATACATAAATATTTATTTGAGTGAATTCCATCATGTCTGAAAAGTAGTTTCACCAATTGTCCGTTTCCGTACACAAAACAATTATTACAGTCGATCAGTTTTACCGGAAGTTCGCTCGATACATCTTCTAGCATAGAGTTGAAATCGCGTACATCAACATCCCGTCGAGGACTTATTTAACAGATAAATATCTCACAATTTGTTTGATCTTGAATGCATTGCGCTGTCTGGAATATTACATCTTTGATAAGTGAAATCGGCTGGCCATTAGAGACATCATTCCCACCAGCAAATATTACTATTTTCGATATGTCCGAGATATCCATTTTACTAAGCTTCTCACATATATCTAGCATTGTCTTCCCTGGCAAATTGCATATGTCCACAGATTCGCATAATCCTCGCTTATTTTTGCCTCTCAAAATTGAATCTCCAATCAGTAACGTCTTTGATATTTGTGGTGTATTGTTCGATATATGCTCGCCTTTATTGGTTTCTTCTTCAAAATGCACTGTACTTTCTTGTATATTGGAGATCGCTGGTGGGCTGGGCTCAAGTGTCACTTGTACGGTTTTTCGTATCGTGCCATTTTCTTCGGGATCCTCGGACATCCGTCTACGTGTTGCTTCTACAGAGCCATTCATATCACCTTTTGAAAGAACATTTGGTCGGGAGTTTGCTTTAAGTATATCACCGAGCGATTGCATTTTTTTCTGTACAGATATATTTTATTGGTCGAGTGTTTGCTTCAGGTCTTGAACTTTTTCCTGCAAGCAATCGCATTTTTCGTCCGTACCTCGGGAATTCGTTGTGCTATTTACTTTTATACTATGGAGAAAGTCTTTCATCTCATTGAATCCGCGATCGGTGTTAAAGATGTTCTCTCATACATCTTTAAAATTATAAATATAATATAATAAAAGAAGACGTTATAATAGAATGAATCAGAAAAAGTAATTAACCACTCATAATATTACATAATACATAATGCTGAAAGTTGTATAAACATTGGAATAATAATTAAAAAAATGCATAACCTATATTAATTACGCACGTTTATAACAAGCGGTTCGACGCGTAATCCCAAGAAACTAGGTTTTTCATGAGAACCTAGGTTCTCATTCTGAGAACCTAGGTTCTCGCTTGAAGATTGCACATGGCTTCCAGAACCCAAGTTTTTATTCGATATCCTAGGTTTTCACCAGAACCCAAGTTATCATAAAATGTGCATCAAACGGCGATAGCCAAAGTTTTATTTGAAAACCAAGGTTCTGGTAAGAACCTAGGTTCTCAGAATGAGAACCTAGGTTCTCATGAAAAACATAGTTTCTTGGGATTATGCGTCGAACCGCTCGCCATAATCCGTGGTTTTCATTTGGGAACCATAGTTCTCATGAGAACCTAGGTTTCCAGAATTACACTGTGAAAACCATAGTTCTCATGACGAGAACTTAAGTTCTCATCTTTAATACTAAAACCGTGTTTTTCATTTGGGAACCATAGTTCTCATGAGAACCCAGGTTCCCAGAATTACGCGTCGGACGGCGTTAACTTTCTCGTTTGGAATACGAGACACATATTATTCAGGGAACATAGAACTTAGGTTCTCTTAAGAACCTAAGTTATCATTTCAGTACCCCGGTTTTCAGCGTGATCCTTTCGCATAATCCCAAGAAACTAGGTTTTTCATGAGAACCTAGGTTCTCATTCTGAGAACCAAAGTTCTGGTTTGTTATCCAAGGTTTTCATTAGAACCAAGGTTCTCGACAGCTTTTCGCGTCGTTCTCTCGATATCCTTAGTTTTCATGAGTACACAAACTTTGATTTGGGATCATAAGTTCTATTGAACCTAGGTTCTCAGAATTAGAACTTAGGTTCTCATGAAAAACCTAGTTTCTTGGGATTATGCGTCGAACCGCTTGACATACACGTTGTCTTCAAAAACTAACAATGTAATGCGTTCATGTATATGTGGATTATAAATGCACGTCGTTTGTTTGCTTGCTTTGATATTTTAAATATTCACCGCGCCATACAAAGGGAGGCTATACATGCAATTTTAAGCTGTAAAACAAACGGGGTTAGCGATTGTTTATTGTAAACCGAACTTTGGAAAATAATTTATTGCACACATTAGCTTGTCACAACCTCTTAGTATGCATATTAGGACAATATAAATGTTAAGTTTTGGGCGTTTAATACATACGTTAACATGTACGTCCATCGTAACAGCTCAGTTGGTGGAGCGTAGGGTTGAAATGTTTTTATAAACTATTATAATTCTTTAGTCGCTGTTTCGAAACCGGCTCACGGAATTATTCATTCAATTATTTGTGTTCATTTTTATTTTTTATCTCAAAATTGCAATTAAGATGTACACTTTGGAGACAATGCCAATATGACAATGTTGTATATATTTACGGGCAAAATAAACAAAATTGATAACAGAGTATTGCTTTCAATAAATCAATTAACACGAATTTCTGGGAAAAAAATGAATAAAAAAACTAACCGGTAATTGCCATTTGTCTTGTACTGTGAGATAAAGCTACCTAACTAGTATAGTGCCCATGGTAGAAGGCAAATTGTTTAATTATCTAGCCACTCATGTTTGACGTATGCAAGCCGGAATAGGCTACCTATATTTGCCTGTTTGCTATAAATAACACAGTGTGACTTATAATTTCTATCGGAAAGTATCGTTGTTTGATGTTCCATTTACAAGACGCAATTAGATTTTTTAAGACCAACGTCATGCGAAAATGGACCTTATATATGCAATATGCTACCTGCGTAGCTCCAGCCCAGCCACCGAATCGCGCAGTCTTGTCAGGATATGCATACTGAATAGGCAACTCTGGAGATACCCTGAAACCTTGCTTGCTTTTTATAGCGGAAAGCGTAGCCCCTGACCAGACTGCGCAAGTTCGCAGGCTGGGCTTGAGCTACGCTGGCCGCGTATGCCATAAGGTCAATTTTCGCATGACGCGGTGTAACAGTGTTATTTGAAACTGTGGAAAGAAAACTGCGTCTTAATTGATTATCAACATACCATTTGTTTCGATGACGAAAAAATAAATTCATATTTAACCATGTGAGGACACATATGATGTGATCTCACGTAGGAAAACTTTTATCTGAGAACACTTCTATGTGGTTAAATAACAAACAAACATTTCGTTCGGTGGATTTTGCGGCTATTAAATGAAAAAAACAACACAACAATACGTAAAACTTTGTTTTAAATTTAATAACTTAGAAACGTTGTAGCGCCGTTAAATGTCGCACCTACGTTTAATGTCGCAACCTACGTTAAATGTCGCAAGACCTCCG
>VMBQ01000802.1:0-39601 GCA_007657795.1 Dreissena rostriformis
AGAAATTATTGAGAGCTTTTATCGTAAATATTTACCAAAAAGTGCTTTAAAATATGGAATAAACGGGATTATCGGGTAATGAATAGAAACTTGAAAAGTAGCAAGAATGCAATATAGAGTCAGGTTGAACGGATGTATTTGGGGAATCGTTCGAGACGGGATTTTTTTTACCTATGCGGGAAAGTTTTAAAACAATTAACAGACTGGGGGATTTTCTTGAAGAGTCATAGCGCACCAAATGACGTCTTTTGACACTGTTTTTCTTAGAGTTATAATGCACCACAGAACGTCAATTGACACGTTAAATTAAAAAAACAAAATTCAATGTCGGGAGGGGACACCCCTCCCAAACCACTCCTATCAGCCCCGGGGCGCCTGTACCCACTCACGTCTTTTTGTTAAATTATAGTTTCATTTCTCGGCCGATTTTGACAATTTATATATCATTAGAAAGCTTACGTTATGTAGTTTTCAGATATATAATTATATTTTAAGTTTTTCTTATGATTTCGGCAGCCCGGCGAGTTATTACTTTGACTTTTAACAATATTATACTGTTTTGGAGTTTTAGAATCTAGATTTACAGTTGACATGTTCGTACTTTATACCGATTTGAAGCGTGTATATTTGGAGTTCAGTTTTAAAAATTACATCTTGCTTAGGAGAATAGAATTCTGTATACGATAGAAAAAAAAAATGGTTTAAAAATGAAAGAAATTAAGGAATGAAGGCGGAAGAAAGTAGCGCGCGTTCCTAACGCTTATATATCTGAAAACTACATAACATAAAATGTTTATTTCTTGTGTTTAACTCGCTATAAATCCATTAATAACAATGGGAATATACTTAAAGTTATATTTTTTGAAAGAGAAATTAATAAGCAACAAGATAACGTATAAACCAATACAATCGGATGATTAGTTTTTGCATAAGATTGAATTTACTACAGTAAGGGTCAAATACTCGATTCATCTCCTATCAATATACACTCCGTGCTGATGCAAAGGATAACGTCTATAGGTTGCCTTTCGGGTAAATTTAACATGTCAATTTGTCTCAAACGACATCTGTTAAGGGAAGCAAATGCATTCGCTGCGCTGAAATGCACTTGTGTTTATGAAGGGGTGCATATGGACTCCTAGAGCCGCCACAGCCAAAATTATCAAAGGCTCTGGGAGTCCGTTTATATGGACTAATATATGAAGGTGGTTCGTACATACTGTGGAACAATTTAACTTTGAAAAAGGGCATACAATATGTGAAAACGGGAAGTCCGTACCTGTACCAAAACTAAAGCAAAATATCTGTGGTCTGCTGCAAAACCCAAATTGACATTACCCGCGAAATTACTAGGTGCACAACTATAAATGTTCATATTATCCGCAAAGGTTACATTAAACTAAAGTAGTTTAAAAATATTTAGGTTTTTCTGGTTTCCGATACGTACTTAAATACCACTAACGGGGTGATAAAAGCAGTAATCCAGATGTAAGAGTTCTTTTAAAATGACTCTTTATTATTAACAGATTTTATTACCGTGTTGATCATATTCCACTATGGCAATTCATTCCTCGTTTGTTTCATAACTATCATCAATTTTGAGACGTTGAATTAATTAGCCATAAATATCAGGTACCTTTCTTTGTTTTTGAACCACAACTTCCATTAAAACATACAGTGCACAATAAGGATAACTGTTATGAAACAGGCCCCACGAAACCTGTATTCTTAAAATTAATCTAAAGTCTTACACCAGTGAATATTATAGCAAAGCTGGTGTGTTACAGGTGTTCCAAAATTGTTTATATGTTCTGGAAACATTGAGAACTGAAAAATTATAAAACAAGGTGTTTTTGTGTTTGTTCAGATAACAATCTTGGTTAAACAATCCGATATAAAACTTAACTGGTAAGGAAGGAGAGGCACCGGATCATTCACTAGATCATATACTAGCCGTGTCATAGACATGGATTCACAAATGCCAAATGTATGGCCAAAAACAGCTGTGAAATGCATAATATATTAGACCTTTGAGATAAGGACACACTGTTGCATGCAAAATGCTGTCTCCACTTGATGATCACATCTGTTGATTTGTGAGGTGCAATAACTCTTTCATTTAGCAACTTTTCCTTCTAAATCACTTGAAAATTTTAACGAAACTTCAGAGACAGGATTTTGGTGACCCTCTTTTAAAGTTAATTAAATTGTTCTTATCGATTGCATATGTACGTATCTAAAACCGCAAGGGTCAGGGCTTTTATATTTGGTGTGTGAAATTGTCATGTGGTCATTTACTAGTTCAAATCATGTCCCAGGTGTCAAAACTGGCCACGCCCCAGGGGTCAAATTATTTATATTCTTAAAATACTGTGTGACCTTTGAGCTTAAAGGGACTGTAAACCACGAATGACGAAAAAAGAAAAGTTCTAAAATACTCTTTTTTTTACAATTATTAGTTTATATTGATTAAAATATCACAACTGGTATACAACATTACTTGAAANAAATTTTATTACAGAATATACTGAAATATGATTTTTTTTCAAGTAATGTAATATACCAGTTGTGATATTTTAATCAATATAAACTAAAAATTGTAAAAAGAATACGGTATTTTAGAACTTTTCTTTTTTCGTCATTCGTGGTTTACAGTCCCTTTAAATCTTCAACCCATGCATCATTTGTGTGCACATTATTTTAAAATTGGCTTTCCCTTATGATAGAGTAAAAACCTGTACATTCTGTATTATGCCCATATGTGACCCTGGACCTTTATGTGTGACCTTGATGTATGGACAAGTGTTGCTTGCGACATGACACCTCCACATACCCACAATTTTTGGCAAATTATTTCATATTGCCTGATAAGTTACGGCTTAGGCTAGAAAAGACAAATAAACGTATCCAGCATGAGTACTTAATTGAGCGCCACTTTGTCGGGGCATAAACAATTTGATTAATAACAACTGGAAAATTCAGTTATGTTACAATTATTCTATAATATAGTTAAACATTGGCCTACACTTTCTGTGTTTCAGTGTCATCAAGAAGGGCCATTGTTGGTTGTTCATTATTGAAATATTGGTCTTGATAACAGAAAACAAAATCTTCATTTCTGTTAGATATTGATATCTCCGTATATTACAAGTGTTATATTATAAATTTAAAAAGTAAATGTCATACACAGTCAAATATATTTTTATTTGTTTGTAGGAATTAAATTGCTTAATTTATAACACCACAAATCCTGATTGCATACAAGTTCTTTTTATCACAAAACAGTAAAATCATTATACATCAATAACGCCTGGTGAGCCATAATGAACACCTTAATTACGGTATAATTCATCTTGCAATATAAAAATAATTTGGCAGTTTAACATGAATATGAATACACAAAATCTGCAACTGTAAAATCAAATTGTTAGCAGAAATTTCATAT
Organism: Dreissena rostriformis; assembly: GCA_007657795.1. Classification (NCBI taxonomy): domain Eukaryota; kingdom Metazoa; phylum Mollusca; class Bivalvia; order Myida; family Dreissenidae; genus Dreissena; species Dreissena rostriformis. The sequence goes on from VMBQ01000802.1 coordinate 3,446, forward strand.
GAAACAAAAAATCAAGCAAACATGTTTCAAATTTGATGAATAATCGTCCAGACATAGTTAAGGAATATGCAAAGTGCAGTATAGAAGCTTTAAACAACTTGTCCAATCTAGAGCAGCCAGCCTGTTTTAAGTTTTTAACCCTTTGAGCGCTGGAACCGGATTTTGAATGCCTTTGCAAACAGTTTGGATCCTGATGAGACGCCACAGAACGTGGCGTCTCATCAGGATCCAAACTGTTTGCTATTCTGATAGTGTTCTTTGAAAAAAATCGAAGAAAATGCTAATTTTAGAAATTCAGCAGACCACATTTTAGCAGACGACAAATTTCCCAGCATGCAAAGGGTAAAGGATCTACATGAGCCTTGTTCTGGGAAAACAAGCTAATCAGGGTCGACACTTTCCGCTTTTGTGGTATTGTTTGTTTAAAGGTAGTCTCTTCTTAGTGAAAATCCAGTTTAAGTGGAAAGTGTTGTCGCTGATCAGCCTGTGCAGACTGCATGGGCTAATCTGGGATTCTGGAATGACACTTAACGCACATGCAGTTGTGACTAGAAGTTCTCAAGGATCTGTCCAATCTTGAGCAGTGAGCAGGCAGACAATGTAGCAGTCTGTAGCCCAGAAATACACATGGCACTGCTGTCCATCACAACATGACCTTGACCTTGAGTGAGAACCACCGATAAAGAACCTCCGTCTGCAGCCCCTAGAGTATGTGTTTTCATAGAACCAGAACCTTTAGTTCCATAGGAATCTTGCATTTTCTGCTTTGGAAGATGCTGATTAACACCCAAAGTGGATTGACCAGACTTAAATTCAACTCCAATTTTGTTATCCTTCCAATGCCCTGTTGCAATGTTACTCGGTTGTTGACTTCTGTCACTGTTACGTATACTAATAAAATTCATTGAAGAAATATCAATAAATGAATCACCGTCTTCTCTGGAAGTCATATTGCATAGACATTGTCTGCTGAATGACTGCCAATCGTCAGTGCGGGAGGCAAATACATCAGATGACCTGTGCACGTGATGGGTGCGGCTGTTGAAGGCATGCTGGGAAGGGTTGCCAAGGGAGGCAATGAGAAGACTGCGGAGAAAGATGTCAGCTGCTTCTGTTATATATTGCGAAGGGCACTCCAGTTCATTGGCTAGGCTATAGAGTTCTTTGGAAACCTGAAGAAAAAAAGTGCCTGATTTTATATTATCACTGCTTATCAAAAAAGGGACTGTGTAACCATGAGTTTATAAAAGACCAAAGTCTTATTTATCGAACAATACTAATTTAGTTTTAATAACATCAGATAATCATGTGAAACTCTTCCACTATTGTGTTAACCATAGGAGTTCATTAAACTGTAAAACAATGATATAACATGGACTAGAATTTACATGCAATATGACAATAGTAAAATTAGAAATGTAATACTTAAACTGAAAAATAAATTCAAGTATGAAAACTCAATTAATTAAAACAGAAACATTGTATTGTTTAATTTTCCATGATTAACTTAATAACAATGTTTTATCACATGAAATATTCATCATAAAAGGAACATAATCTTAACTCTGTTTTGCTCAGGCACAGTAAGAACTACCTTGAAATTCATAATTTTGCACTAAAAATCTTAAAAATCCTTGTAACAAGCAACAAACAGTGATCGCAATTAGCACAAGTCTGAAAGTAATACATAGCTCCTATTCTTGTTTTCATATAGACAGCCTTGTAACAATTTGGTGGTCTCAAGTAATAAGAATTCAAGCTTGCTGGGTCTAACTGCTAATGTAGTATATGAGCCTAGCTCTGGGAAACCGGGGTAAAATGCATCTGCGTAAAGTGTTGTTCCAAATTAGCCTATGCAGTCTGCACAGGCTAATCAGGGACAACACTTTCCGACTAAACTGGATTTCTGCTAAAAAGAGACTTCCAGTAAACAAAAAAAATACCATAAAAGCAGGGAGTTGTCCCTGATTAGCATGTGCGTGCGCACAGGCTAATCTGAGATGACACTTTAAGCATTAGCATTAAGCCCTCTTTTCCCATAGTGAGGCTCACATACTAAACCAAGTAACGAGTTTTGCCGCAAATGGGATATTGCATACATGTGAATGTAGTTGTTGTGCCAGAAGTGCCTGCCAACATCCTGCTCCCGGGAACACGTGGGGTTCATAGAGCAACTTCTCCAGAGAGGCCAGGGCTGAGTCACACACCGCCTGCAGTCATACAAGAACTCTGCTATACCAGGCAATTAAAGAATAATTAATGGTTCTAATTAAAAATGAGGTTCCAGTTAAATGAATCTACTAGTAGACATTCTATGCAAGCAGACATAAAAATTAACACATACTGTGATCTTTTACCTCTTTGGAAAAGCTTAAGACAACATCTGTCAGTTAATCTATATACCAGTAACCTTAACAAAATGGCTATGAAAAATATAATCAATTGTTTTTCATCGATTGAGACTCATTTTTAAATCTATATTCAGGTAGGGGGATATTTATTCCAACTACATAGGAAAGAAGAAAAAAAACAATGGTTCTGGGCTCCAAACTGTTTGGCAGGGAAACCAATTAGCGAAAGATGGTTGCCCGTCGACCATTAAAGCAAACAACCATAAAAAGTAAATTCCTATCCCTCTTTAGATTTGACAACTAACCACAAGCTCCTGCAATGGCTGCTCATGCTGGTGACAGAGGACAAGGGAGGTAACTGGTCGGCCGGCCCTGAACAACTGCAGATAACTCTTGCCTTGCAGGTGGATATGCTGCACGTTGTCAAGGCAACCAAAACATTGCTCTGGAATGTGGACATCTGCCGACTGGATTGGTAGACAACCTAAATTAAATGTCTTCCAAACTGGTTTAAATTTGCATAAGTACAGTATAACAAGAATAGTATGTTATAAATTGAAAGAAAATGGTCTCTATTAAAAAAAATATATATATAACTCAGGACTTTTGTGCATCACAAGTAATATTTAACTTCTATGTCTTGACAGGACTTGTATGTATACAAAATTTCTGAAGATCATAGAACTTATTTAACTTTTACTCATTATTTTGAAATGACTTTCAACAACAACATTCAAACTGGAATCCAAATAAATGATTCAATGTTTTATTTATTCTTATTTTAACATTAACTACTTTAGGTTTCATTAATATTTTTAAATCATCAAAATAGATCCAAACAAGAGATGTGTTCGTCAGAAACACAATGCCCCCTACTGCGCTGCTTTGAAATAAAATTTCTATTTATCATTTGGCAGGTATAGAAATTATCTCCCTTTAAAGCTTGTTACTTCCCTTGGATTTTGTTTTTTTACCTTGAAGGATGACCTTGACCTTTCACCACTCAAAATGTGCAGTTCCATGAGATACACATGCATGCCAAATATCAAGTTGCTATCTTCAATATTGCAAAAGTTATGGCCAATGTTAAAGTTTTCGGACGGACACACAGACTGACAGACAGTTCAACTGCTATATGCCACCCTACCGGGGACGTAATAAAAAGCAACAACATTGGGCAGATGACTGTAGAATAGAGTTTTATACCTGTGACAGCTGCAAGGTATTTAATAGGCTGCAGGCCAATTCTGTCCAACACTAACACCTCGCACTCTTTTAAATAGACCTTCAGCTGTGGGTGAACAACTCGTTGGCACAGTAGTAGCTTCACCTCCCGCGATACCAGGGTCTAGAAATATACATGTGAATCCCGCTTAGGGAAAATGGGGCTTAATTTAACATTTGCGTAAAATGTCTTTCCAGATTAGCCTGTGCAGTTTGCACAGGGACGAAACTTTCCGTCTATACTGAATGTTCGCTTAGAATAGACTTCCTTTAAACAAAAAATACCATAAATGCGGAAAGTGTCGTCCCTGATTAGACTGTGTGGACTGCTAATCCGGGACGAAATTTTACACACATGCATTAAGCCCCATTTGCCAAGAGCGTGGGTCATGTCAATGTTACAATGGTGTATAACAGATTTTTTATCAATTAAAATCTGGACTAAGGCTTATTTAGAATTCTAACAGAATATTTATTATTACAATTTTATAAGTACCGGTAGGTGCTGATATAAAATATGCAGATTGTAAGGAATTAGGAGCAAAATTGTTCATCAGTCAAGGTGTCTCATATCTGTGCACATTTTACGTAAAAATGATCACCAAGATCCGAGCACTAACCTGACAAAATGCTTCCAAGTTGGCAACACATTCTTCATCTACACCAACGTCGCTGTTTGCAGTGTAGCCTACATTCTCTAGCTCTGAGAAGTCTCCAGACATAGATGCCGTTACAAGGACACATCTGATAGTAGTGCTGCCATCCGATCCACCACCAAGATGTGTAAGATCCGTCTCAACAAACCGCGACAATTCAGGAGCACGTATCACAACCCCTGACATGACTTTGCTGTCCATTACCTGACATCCTTCCAGAGACAATGTCATGATATTGTCTTTTACGCTATATGCATAACCTTCGTTGATGCAAGTCAAAAACGCCTCAAGAACAAGTTTTGCAATGAATGTAAGTTCTTCATTATTCAATGAAGTTACTATTTTTGGTTGAATCACACTTTTTATGAAGCTAACCATAAAATGTATATCTCCTATAGAGGCTTTATATCTAAAGGGACATTCCAAACTTCCAATGTGACTGGTACAAAATGTCAACAAGGCTTCAAATATCTCCGCTAAAATAACAGGGTTTATAGAAGAGTCAAGAGACTGTTGAACTAGTGTACTAGCAAAACCTAGAACGAACAAGCCACCATCTTTGTATGACGATAAATGCCCCTGGGTAGACGAGACTAGCAGCTGTATTACTGGCTTGGTGATTGACAGAGCCTGCAACAGTCTTTGAGACATAGTTGTCACAGTTTTATTCCCACCACTCGTATTTTGCAGAATTTTAATCCGGCCATCAGGGGTCCTACATGTCAGGGTTAGTTGTTGAAGTACTTTGAAGGCCTCTCGGTACTTTGCTACCGTTGACCTCTCTATGGCAGATGCCTTCGTTTTTTCAGGTTTAATGGAAGACATCACAGTAGCCAAAGGTTTTACTGAATAAATAAATTAAAATATGTTAATATTTCTTAACGTCAAAATAATTATTATATACATGTACATAAAAACCGAAGTTATCAAACTAAACAACTACTGAAAAAAATATTTATTTACAAAAAATATCACGGAATTTATAGTGTTTTTCCCAAGCCCTTTTAGCGTGGCACTCTACCACGCCGCCCTCCTGAATTGCAACTCTGCCCTTTTTGAAAGCAAAAAACGCCATGCGCCCTTATCGAAAACATCTTTATTGCCTTATGACCTAACTTGTCTTCATTGTTTCACACATGATTATGTGTAAGAAATGCAAGATAGTAAGAAATGCATCTCTTCAACTTAATGATAAATATTGTAATCACATTAGAATTGTTTTGATAAGTAAAAATAACCTATACAAGTTTACCCATAGCCGTTATCATTGATAAGCAATAATCTATAACAGTATTTTCATAGCTAAAAAGGCACCACACGTATGACTGCCCTTTTTTGCATAAACTGCGCGTTAAAATACCCTTTTTGAATTTACTGCGCCATGCCCCTTTGCCCTCCTGGGAAAAAACACTAGGCCCGAATATATCCACAAAAATGATAGCTCTTTAATAGTGATTTAAATATGTCAAAATTTTCAAGACACTGTGAAAAATTCAAAAACAACAACAGGTTAGTTTAATTGTCAGGCATTATATTATATTCAATTTAAAAAAAAATGATTTGCATGCATTTACACTAAAACTGTACAAAAACAAAGATCACAAATACCTGTGTATCATTTATGCCTTTCTTCAATTCTTCTTCTCTGACCTTTGCCCTGTATATGCCTTCCAGCATTCTGCCACTGGGGAAGAAGATGACTTTGATTGGAAAGGCGATGATAAAAAACACACAAAATACAACCATGGGCCTTTCTCTGAAGATCTTGAAACTTTCAAAGAATTTCGGCGTCTTCTTTAGATCCGGTGGTTTGTACAGCAGAAGTTTCCAAGAAGCTACAAGAAACAAAAATGAAATAATTGATATTAGCTATTCAACACATTTCTCTAAATGAGCAAGTTTGATAAAACCCAGGGTTGGTGCTGCCCATTTAAATTAATTATAAATTAGATATAGGAACATGCAAGTTTGAGATATTATTTGGTGGATTAGGTAATGGCAAAATAAACAAATATGCAAGTATCCAACAGTGTTGGAGGGCACGGTTAAGTTTAGTTGACTGTGTACCCCTTTGAGCACTGGAACCGGATTTTGAAGGCCTTTGCAAACAGTTTGGATCCAGATGAGACGCCACAGAACGTGGCGTCTCATCAGGATCCAAACTGTTTGCTATTCTGATAGTGGTCTTAGAAAAAAAAACGAAGAAAATGCTAATTTTTGAAATTCAGCAGACGACATTTTAGCAGACGACAAATTTCTCAGCATGCAAAGGGGTACAGACTAGCAAATCACTGTTGGTGTTATGATCCCATAATCAACAGTTGTATTGGACATACAATAAATGTTCTTGTGTGTTAAAAAAGTTTTATTGTTTTATTAATTAAAAAACAAGTTAAAGAATAAAGTGATAAAATGTGTAAAAAATTGTTTTCATCATAATTTTGGGACCGTTATGTTTCAATGAATCTTGCTATCATTCTCCTTTTAATGGAATGAGTAACTACAAAATTATAAAATTGAAAAAATCAAGCTCTGCCTGCTGACATCTTACTAAATTCATTGTATTAATCACGAAATGACCTTTGAGTTTGACCCAAGTCAAGCAATTCAGCAACTAGCGCAAAGTCGGGTAATTTCGACAGTAGTCTAATTCCAACACAATTTTCATAAATCATTTGCAGTAACTGCACTTTAAGATTATGTATAACAATTTCGTCACTAATATATGACGTATCTTAATATATGACGTCACAGTATCATCTTGGTCGATCGAGCGCTTCGATATTTACCGAAAAGGTGAGTCACAAAATATCATGTATATTAAAGCTTCTTGATAAATCTCTTCGTTATGAAATTGGCTAACAAGGGTGAAAATCGGCAGCAGTGATTTCCCTTTGATATTTGTTTAAAACAATTGTGTTAAAGCATTGTATTGAGATATTTTGCGTTAAAAATTCGCATCAGCATATACGTCATTGTTTTCGCGCTTTTTTAAACCATGATGTATGGGTGTCCAATTTACCCTACAAAATACCGTTGCGGCGGGTAATTTCGACACTTCTCGTCACTTTATAAACTATAACACAGAAAAAATATGAACATTTTATTTGTCAAAACTGCATAGCTTTATTTACAAAATCTAGAATTCGATTAAGCATTTTTAAACTCTTTTTTTTCCAGATCAATGTCTCGACAACTTTCAGCCAAATCTAAATATCGGCAATATTCGCCGTCAAAATTGGAAGCAGCAATTTAACTTGTAGAAAATGGGATGTCGAAGAAAAAAGCCGCTGATACGTTTGGTATACCGCGTACAACTCTGATAAACTGTCTGGAAAATCATCTCTAGGTTCATCTCCAGGGCGAGCAACCGTTCTGACCTCTGATAGATAAACTGTCTGGAAAATCATCTCTATGTTCCTCTCCAGGGTGAGCAACCGTTCTTACACAGGCTGAAGAGAAGTTTCTCGTTGATTACTGTAAGAAGTGCGCGAGAATAGGGTATCCACTCAAGCGACACAAATTACTTATAGAGGTGAAGAAAGTATTAGATCACGACGGCAGAGCTAATCCTTTCAAAAATAATCTTGCGGGTAAAGATTGGTTCATTGGTTTCCGTAAACGGCATCCGGACATTTCGGAGCGTACCCCTGCAACTCTCGGGCATCAATGCGCAATCATTAACCAAGGCATGATTACCAATTGGTTTGAGAACCTTCGTGCATTTCTAATAGCCGAAGTGGATAATTGGAAAAACCTCCTTGGTGATCCGAGGAGATTTTTTAACGCTGATGAAAGCAGATTTCTGCTGTGCGTCAACACTGGCCGCGTACTTGCTGAAAAGGGAGCTCGACACGTATACCAGGTTACAACAAGCAAAAAATCACAGTGATGGCATGTTTTAATGCTTGTGGCGACTATGTACCGCCGTTGATTGTTTACCCAGGTGAGCGCTACAGGGATACCGGAATTGAAGAGTTGCCATCTGCGATTTATGGCCTGTCTGAAAACGGTTGGATGGACAGCCCACTGTTTGTGGCATTTTTAACTCATTTGAATGAGTATATACATCAAAAGCACATTTCAAGACCAGTCATACTTTTTGTAGATGGACACTCTACGCATTTGAGCCTTGCTGCGGCGCAGTTTTGCCATAAGAACCAGATAATTCTCTACTGTCTCCTTGAAAACGCCACCCACTTGCTGCAACCTTGTGATGTTGGTTTCTCCGGGCCAATGAAATCATCTTGGAAACGTCAATTGAAGTACTGGCTAACGGAACATCTAGGCCAAAGTTTCACTAAAAGGCAATTTCCAGGTGTTTTCCGAAAATGTTGGGAAGATGTCACAAAGATTGAGGACGCGGTCCATGGGTTCAAACGTTGTGGACTGTTCCCATTAAGTCCCGAAAATGTTGACCAATCAAAACTGCATCCATCTGAGGTATATGCTCCCGCCACTGCCCCTTCCATTAGTGACACCGTTGCCACTAGTAAATCAGGGATCACCGAACGCGGCGATTGCGACTCAAACGCAGCTATAGCCTCCCCAATTGTTACGTCAGAGAAAACCAATGGCAGCGATACAGGCGGCATGGCGATGTCCTGCACCATGAAGCTTATCGACCAACCTGAACGATCTGTACAGCCTAATAGTGAGGCCGACTTACTGTCAACCAGCAAACTGCATTCTTCGACAGGAAATGAAAATATGCACACCATCCCGCCCGTCAAAATTGTACAAACAGATAAAAACAGTCAAGTGTCTGCATCTTTCTCGCTACTGAAGGTTCCTCAAATAAGTGCGAAAAAAACCACTAAAAGGGTTCAAAATAAGCTTCCGAAAGCGCTTTCGGGTACTGTCGCATTGCAGGTGTTGTGAGACCGAGAGCAAGCTAAAATGGCAGAAGAAGAAGCAAAAAAGAAACGCAAAGAAGAACGAGAACAACGTTAAAGGGAGACAAGTGAGGAGAACGATAGGAAACGCAAGGTTCGCGAAGAAAATATAAGGAAGAAACAGGAGGCTAAACGCCTCAAAGAGCTGTCAAAGTCTCAAAGCAAGAAACGAACGATTTCATCGTCCTTCTCAGACTCCGACAGAGATGTGGCTTTTGCTGACAGCGATGACGATTTAATGGAAGAGAAGCAGTGCCCAGGTTGCGGTACGGAAGACGTTGACAGGAACAAGTGGGTGACCTGCAACAAGTGTCCAAGAAATTGGCATATTAAATGCACACTTCTGCGTTCCTGCATTTGACTTAATGATGTACATTATTGTGCATGTTCGGTTTGTTGGGTTAGAATTTTTTTTTATCATTTTCATTTGCAGTTAAAATGAATAAAACATGATAGTAAAAAGAAGTGTTTTAATTGTCACTTAAATACTTTCTGTTAGTTATTAAAGTTATTAAGATCGAGATCTGTTTTTCATGTTACAAATATAATTATGTACACAATCCAGATACCTAATGTTTAAATAAATCAGAGATGAGATGTCAATGATGTGTATCATTAGATTAGTACATGTATCTTTTAATTAAAACATAAATGAAATAAGGTCCACGAAAATAAACACCATCACATGACACAATAGTATGCGCATTCTGCTTGCGCCTTCAAATTCAACACATAATTAACGGGAGCGACGCCATTTAAAAAAGGTTGTGCTATTATAAATTGACAAAATTATACAGTCATATTAAGAAAAACAATTTACATGTAGTTATTTCTGCAGTTTAAACTTATTTTCTTTATGACGAAATCAAGTGTCGAAATTAGTCGCCTAATGTCAAAATTACACTCCTTTATACTAGTCCAACTTGTTGACGCTCTCAAATATTAAGCTACTTTTTATATGGGTAATATTTGGAGCGTACAATGGGCGAACGATTCAAAATGTGGTGGAAAGTTTTCCTTCTTTGTCTATATTGATGCGCAAGGAATTTGGTGCGCAACATTCAAGCCCCTATATCAGACAGTTAATATCAACGGATTGCAATAATATTTACATACCTGTGTAGATAATTCGTTTCTCGATAATGTTCCGTAAGAATTATGTAATGACTCTTTCAATTTTGCACGCCTGACCAATTTAAATCAACACACTACTCACATTTTCCATTCGACTCGCTGTGTCTGCTGTATACCGCAGGTAGATTTTAATCGATAACGCAGCCTATTACANTCTTTCTTGCTACTGAAGGTTCCTCAAATAAGTGCGACAAAAACACACTAAAAGGGTTCAAAATAAGTTCCGAATGCGCTTTCGGGTACTGTCGCATTGCAGATGTTGCGAGACCGAGAGCAGGCTAAAATGGCAGAAGAAGAAGCAATAAAGAAACGCAAAGAAGAACAAGAACAACATAAAATGGAGAAAAAAAGATGATAACGATAGGAAACGCAAGGTTCGCGAAGAAAATATAAGGAAGAAACAGGAGGCTAAACGCATCAAAGAGCTGACAAAGTCTCAGAGCAAGAAACGAACGATTTCATCGTCTTCCTCAGACTCCGACAGAGACGTGGCTTTTGCTGAAAGCGATGATGATTTAATGGAAGAGAAGCAGTGCCCAGGCTGCGGTACGTAAGACGGTGACCGGAACGAGTGGGTGACCTGCACCAAGTGTTCAAGAAATTTGCATATTACATGATAAAGGCCCGGCAGTGGTAAGTCGTGGTTTCATTTGGAACCATATAATAATGTAAATGTTTATTCACAGTACAGTATCCACGAATGAAATAAATGCATGTGATAAAATAATGCTAACGACGTAAGACAATATCGAATAAATCATCAAATATTCTAATAAACACCTCATAACAGGCAACTCATAACAGAAATAAAAACATTATGAAATACTAGAATGTTAAGTCTGTGATGCGTTAATACCGTTACAGAATTTACATTTTCCATACGTTTAGATTAAAAAAATCGAAGTGCTTAATCTTCGTCTCTCGGATGTTGCCATCTCCTTTGTCCGGATTGAGCAGGAAGAGGCTCTTGGTGCCCCGTGTGGTTCCGTGGTACAAGATGCTGCGGTCATTTTGCGGGTCCTCCGAGCTGAACGCGTAAATTACGCGATTTGTTCCATTCTGAAATGCATAAGGAGTGTGTCTATAAATGTGTGGGAAAATCAAAGCACTGGAATCTGTAAAAGACGTGTTATCGAAAAAAAGATTTGCGAAAAGTAAATATGTTGTGGTATGCTTCGGTTGTTGCGCGGGATATTGAATTGAAGGCTGGTGCGGTGTGCTTCGTTTGTTGTGCGGGATTTTGAATTGAAGACATATACAACTCAGTTGGGACTTTTCTTAGAGGATCCAGTTGTAATCGGGTTGGGGTAGTCAAATAACTGTCAGTGTGGAAGTCGACGGTCTTGGTAAGGAAAGTAAACTAAAATCAATCTTTAACTAGATATGACACTGACAGCGTATAAAGACATTAAGCAAGACAAACGAATTAAAAAAAAAAGCAATGCGAATATAAGTGCATTTAACTGAATCCCATATACAATGCAAGAGAGAGTACACTGTATGTAATGTATGCAATGTACAAAGCAACAGCGTTGAATGGCGTTGAATGGCATCGTGCGAGTTAAGCAAATTAATACATTCAGTCAATATAAAAATGTATGCACTATCGTTTATCAATCGGCTGCTTATATACTGGAAATAATGCTAAGAATTTACAATTTTTGTGTTATTGTATGTTAATTGTCGTTTCAGAATAAATCTTTGATTAAAAGGAGAATTTTAAGTGCCGAATTTAATAATGTTGTCCCGTGCTCCGAACACATTTGATTTCGAACACAGTCTACTGAGGAACGTTTTTCAAAATTTTGAAAAAAAAAGGAAATGAGATTTAAATGTATGAAATGGTTTCCTTGAACATATTATCTTACCTTACAGAAAGTATTACTCAGAACATTATTAAAATTGTTGATTGTATGACATTTAGGCACACGGTGCCCAAATTTAATCGTATATATGCGTTACTTTTATAAAACCGGATGAAATGCATGTGCGTGAATTGTCGTCTTTGCATGTGCAGTCCGCACAGGCTAATCAGGGACAACCCTTTCCGCTTTTAAAGATTTTTTTTATTAAAGAAGTATCTTCTAAACGAAAATCAAGTTTAGGCGGAAAGTGTCGTCCGTAATAAGCCTGACTGCACGGGTAAATCTGGGACGACACTTTAAGCAAATGCATTAAGTCCCGTTTTCTCAGAGCGAAGCTCAAATGTAAAAAAAGCAGTGGATTTAGTATTTCTATAGTTACGTTAATGTCTATGTCTCCAGCGGTGTCACACGTTTGTAGTTTCCCGACCATTTTTAGGACGGTACCAGCGCTCGTTTCCTCCGCGTGCAGTAGGAACCAGTCTTGCGACGTGTCCACTAACGGCATGCGATGGTCGGTCGTGTGACGGTCCTGACAAAAACATAATGGTCATACGTGAATGGTGGCATAAAGATGGCATAATACATATTTTATATAGCGCTCTCTAATACGTGCGCAAGCGATATCTAGTATTTGCGCACGAGATAACTATGACATGCGCAAGCAGTAATTGGAGTATGGAACTTATTTAAATGTCACCCATTGTGTAACTACTGCACTGACAAAATTGGTCACATTTTTACGATAATTGCTGCTCTATGTTTAATGCTTTGTGCTTTTAAAGGTTTTACGCAGTGTAATTGGTATTATCCAAATATCTCTGTAGAATATCAAATTTCTACAATGTATATTTGAAAAAAAAAATACATGTTCATTCCTTATATTATTATACAGACGCTGATAAATGTATTTTATGGGGTCATATAAGCTGAGATTTATTTTTTAGATGCGATTTAATAGTGTATTGTTTTGTCAATTTATATTAAAACAATCATTAGGTAGACACATTACATTACGGTATTATTGTCTCGTTCGCGTATACATGTCACGTAATCGGTCATAGTTCATAGACGGCACATAGTTACTAACAATGTTCATTACTCTTAAATTACCGGTGTGTAGCCTAACATTCGATATCTCGTCATGCGCGTATTGCCAAGATGACGAGATTTGCATTAACTACCATTTTCTCGTGTCACGCATGGGACAAGTCGATTCCTCTCTATTATGATGGTTTCTCTGCATAATGTAGGATAAAATATTCAACAACACCACGTATCAGTTTTTAGTCCAATTTAATGTCTAACATACTTAATATTTTTGGTTATACAAATACAGTCTGATAGCTACATGATCGTATCTTTACCGATCCGTTCTCCTCGAAACCCAAACCAAGTCTCCTCGTTAACTGACTATTTGTTTCCAACATTTGCCCTGTGAAACTCAGTTATCAATGAAGCCCTGGTAACGGGATAAACAGACCACTCAAATATCCACAAGCTTTATCAAACCTTTTGATGAGGGACTTTACTGTACAAACACTTTTGCCTGACCAATACAAACATACCCGGCCTTGTGTCAACTATACTATTATTTAATCTCTCCCTCATCGATAAGCTTATTTGAACATATCTGCACTTTGTGACTGTCATGTTTACTTGCTTATTGATAAGCTGACTCGCTTCTTGAACCAGTTGTTACATGCAAGAAATCAACCTAATGTCTATCTGTAATTAAATATAACATAATGTTTATGTTATATATGGATACACAATTAATTTATGTGTTACGTTACACAANGCTTCTTATAAAGATAAAATTAAATGTCTGCTGTAGACAAACATTTAATGAAGGTCGTGCGGGGGATACTGTCTTGGTAGAAAATTACTGTAACGCCGTTAAACCGTAGGTTAGAAACTACTGTAACAGTAACAGTCTTCAAATGATTAAGCGCGAAAGTATCAACATCTTTAAATGGAATTCGTTAAAACGTCATATTTGCGGGTAACAGTTAACTTTACTGTTTACATGTGTGCCATTTAATCCATCATTACATATTTTTTACGGATACGGTACCACTTAAATCATTTCCATTTATGTTGTCAGGCTAAAGCCTAAAGTCCACCATGTAATAATAATCTATCAATTGCTAAAGTAGTGCAGTCAGTTGGTCGGTAGGCCAGTGTTCTATCTATTCTCATACATTTTTCATCCGATCTTCACCAAAGTGATCACACATATTTGTAGATAGATATGCATGATTATCATAGTTGGTCAAATCGGCCTCCAGAATTGTTGAGTTATGGCCCTTGTCATTAAATCATTTAAAAATGAACCATTAAGTTTGTTCATTTCTCTTTTTTCTACTAAGGCATTCATCTTTAGTAGCTGTTATGTATATGCTTGTAGTATTAGTATCAACATCACTTCCAAGTTCAATATACAACAAATTGGCCCAAGGAATTTCTGAGTGATAGCCCGTCATGTCAAGCATTTTCTATCCTGCATTAAAAAGTTGTAAGGGTGAGGGGAATACTGGGTTAAGTTTGTCCATCTGGCTGCCCAACATTTTGAGGTTGTCATCAGGTTTCTTGTCCGGATCATGTCTTCAAAACTGGGGGCTTCAAAACTTACAAAAGCAGCAACTTCAAACTTCACAGGTAGTTAGATCTCTTTGCAGGAAAGTGCAGTGCCCAAAAGGTATAACTGAAGCTTTCTGACTTTCATATTTGAGATGTATTGCCGTTTGTTTATTTTTGTATTCAAATTTTTTCATAGCATATCTTAAATATCTTATATCATATCAAAAACTTCAAGACTTTTAGGCATTAAATTGAGATGTGCAGAGCACAAGAGCTATTGCCTTTGTTGCATAATTTCAGTATGTATATTTTGTCTGGTGCAACAAGAGCAATTACTTTTGCTTCCATAATTTCAGAGTAATTGCCCTTTGTTTATTTTTGTATGATATAAGTTTTGTCTGGTGGAAACCTCGAAAAGTTAAAGAGGTATCAGCTTGAAATTTCATAGGTAGATGAGAAGTGCAGTGCAAAAGAGTCATAACTCTTTCTTCCATATTTGTTAATTATAGTTATTGCCCTTAGTTATTTTTCATACTTTTATTTGGAGAATATCTTGAAAACTATAAACTTAATTATTCTTTATTCCACCTTCTCTCTTTGGTTCTCAGGTGAGCGCCTTAGGGCCCATGACCCTCTTGTTTATAAAACGTCTGCTCCCTATGACCAATAGTCTTGATAAAATATTTACTAAAATTAATTTTTTAACCACATACTCCTTTTAACATAGAGTAGGTATAACTTTTGTAAAAACAAAATGGTATTTAATTAATATGATAATGAAGAAAACATGTCTCCAATGTTCTAAAAGGAGCATTTTGTTGATCTTACTTATTGTTGATTCATGTAATCTGTTGAAGGTTTCGGACAAAGAAGTGTTGCCTGTGGAAGTGTACGCTGTGAAGTTGACAGGGGAACTTGCTGGTCAGTCATGGGTCACAAAATCCCATATTGAGGTATGCATGCATCTGTCAAATTACATGTATGAATTGTATCAATATTATTTATTCCCCACCCTTTATCCAAGAATATTTGCCTAGATCCTGTCATTGAAAGATGCTATAAGCATTTTACTGAGGAGCCTTCAGACCAATTACAGATGTGCAGTCCAGCTCTGCCGTATATCATTGTCTAAATGAAAAACTTTAAGTATATTCCTCATGGCATCTTTTAGGTTTCTAAAATGTAAATGAGCCACGCTCTGGGAAATCGGGGCTTAATGCATGTGTGTCAAGTGTCGTCCCAGATAAGGCTTATCAGGGACGACACTTTACGCTTTTTTTGAAATATTTCATAAAAAGAAGTCTCTGCTTAACGGAAATCCAGAGTAGGCAGATATTGTCATCCCTGATAAGCCTGTGTGGAGTGCACAGGCTAAATTGGGATGACAACATGCATATGCCTAAAACCCCGTTTTCCCATAGTTTGCTGCTGCATCTCATAAGCTTTGAAACCCTGTTTTCCCAGAGCGCGGCTCAAATTTTTCTTTTACAATCTTTTACACCCCTTTGTAGCCCGTAGCTCGACATCCCTTTGCATTTTCCTGGGGGATTCTTTGGTAATGTAATAAATGATTCTGGCCTATTGACATTATTTATATCTCTGCAGGAAATGCTAGAACTGGTTCGAGGTACGGTGGTGTCATATCTGGACTCGTACTCTGACAAAAAAACATCAGGCCCAAGCAAGAACCCCAGCAAACCATCGGATATTATCACAGGTCTCTTCCTACATGTTTAAATATTTTTCTCCGTAACATTTGTTTATCAGATATAAGTTGAATAGTTACATGCTCAACAATTGGTAGTGCTTATTTTCTGCCCAGATTTCCTTTATCTTGACAGAAAAAAAAAATCTTTCCTTCATGAAAACACTTTGTCTTGTATATATGAGCCGCGCTCTATGAAAACGGGGCTGAATACATGTGCGTAAAGTGTTGTCCCAGATAAGTTCCCTGAATACATGTGCGTAAAGTGTTGTCCCAGATAAGTTCCAGGGACAACTCTTTCCAATTTTGTGGTATTTTTCATTTAAAGGAAGTCTCTTCTTAGCGAAAATCCAGTTTAAGCGTAAAGTGTCGTCTCTGATTAGCCTGTGCTGACTGCCTAATCTGAGACTTGTTTTCCCAGATCGAGGCTCGTATTTCAAGTTTATTTCTGTTTGACCATGCAGGCACCAGTGTACGGGTGGGATACATGTTCAAAGACCGGCCTTCCCACCAGACTTGCCTTGCAGACATATGTCACATGATGGGAACATCTCACAATGAGTGCAGTAAGAAACAAATTTTATGCTGTTTTTCAGTTAGAAGACAGATTTTGTTTTTTCTTATTCTTTTAAGTCTGAGATCTTTGGCCATCATGGCCCCACTTTGTTTCATCTTTATAGCAGCTCCTGCTCTCAGAGTCAAAGAGTGCTCATATGTCTTCAGGAAAATGTTAAGCACTTCAAGCTTGTTATTTTAAAGATCAAGATTGTGATGTAACTGTTTAACCATCAGCATATTAAAAATTATAATAATACATGTATTGTTACAAATAGTGAATAAGTAAATAATTTCCTGCTTAAAGGTATAGTTCACAGTTTGTCAAAATGACAATTTAAAAAAACAAAATATTGTAGATTAAAAAAAGGAGAAATATTACATGATAATTATTAAAACAAGTGAAATAACATTTGGGACACAGACAAATGTTAAAAATAATCGTTTTTTAATGGAAAATCTTTAAAAAAAAATGTGAAATAATAAAGCATTTGTAATGCTTTTAATCAATAATTAAGAAAATATGTCTATTGGTACCATAGCTTGTAAAATATGTTGGTTATATCGAAAGTATGAATGGTCCAGTGGTAGCATATTAGTTTTTGCCTCCAAATGTTCCCGGGTTTTAATCGTGATATAGGCAACAAGTCAAAATCAACAGTTACATTTACATCACATATTCTTAGTCAATAAACTAGCAGATGCTGTGTTTGGTTTTCAGACCCACAGTTGCAGTCCTTGACTGTCCTCAAACAGAAGTTGCTGATCTATGCCCATCCACTGACTGGATGCTCACAAGGGACTTCGCAGGTAACGCAATCAGAGCTCAGCTGTGCCTTTGGCCCTTTGGGATAGGCCAT
Source organism: Dreissena rostriformis (assembly GCA_007657795.1). Classification (NCBI taxonomy): domain Eukaryota; kingdom Metazoa; phylum Mollusca; class Bivalvia; order Myida; family Dreissenidae; genus Dreissena; species Dreissena rostriformis. The sequence goes on from VMBQ01000802.1 coordinate 21,271, forward strand.
TTTGGTGCCTTTGGGTAAAAAAAAATCATTAAATGCAATCATTACTGGTAAATGCAGTCTTTACAAGAGTATCAGAGTATCATAATTCAACATTCAGTTTTTACAATGTTTGTCCAGCTTCATATGTTGTCTTTTGTCTACATTTTGCTTCAAACGTCATCTCCTAAACTCCTAAACCGCTTGGTGGTTTTTCATGAAACTTCACAGGAATGAACCTTGTGTGACCCTTTTGAAAAGTTTTTTAAATCGGTGTGGTAGGTCATGAGAGTTAAAATAAATAAAAAAGCGGAAACTTAAAAAATCTTTTCCTCTAAAACCATATGGCTTAGAGGTTTAATTTTTGCCATGAAACATCCTGCAGTGGTCCTCTATGAATATGAATTAAATAACGTTTGTCGGGGTAAAAACTGGCACGTCCTGGGGGTTACATGGTTTATAAAGTTTTAATTAACAAAATAAATGTAAAAATGTTCTTCTCTGAAACTGCAGGACCTGTAGGTGAAATACCAGGCCAAATCATGCCCAATGTGTCAAATTAATCATGTCCAGGGGGGTTCAAATTGTCAATAAAGATTTACAAAGCAAATTAACTTATAATATCATCATCTCAAAAAACCTAACTTAAGTGAGTGGACTAGGGCCATCTTAACCCTTTTGTTTATGACATCTTATTGAAAATACATAGCTTTCTGCAAAATAATTAATACATTAAAATGTGCTTATTAGAGCTTAAGTGTATACCTAGGTTGTTATCTGATCTATTCAGTGGATGAAATACAATAAAATAAACTGTGTCTCTGTGCGTTTCAGTTGTTGAAGGTGATGCGTGAGAAGCGTGAGTCTATGGGAGGGTCAGGGGTCAGTATCAGTAACTACTTCCAGAAGATCCCTAGCAGTCAGACGGGTTTACAGAGGGGGACAGGCCAGGGGACTAGTGGGTCTGGTAGGTCACTGGTGTTAGGGTATTAAAAGTTTATGAGGTCCTTTAGGGCCTGAGGCTCCATTATGTGTGTACCCGGAGTGTGTCCCAGCACTCCTTCCTAATTAACATACTAGACTCGTGAAAGTTGGGATGAACTTTGATTTAGTTGGTACGGAACTGTTGTTAATTTTGATGTGGTCGTGTTGTGGAGGAAGCTGAAGTACCCGGAGGAAACCCCAACTGTCCTGTATAAAAACCACCAAACAAACTCAAATGTTTCCAGGAATGGGGATTGAACATGGGACAATTAGGTGAGGAGCGTGTGTACCAACCACTGCGCTAACCGGACAGCCAGGTCACTGGTGTTTTGTATGTGTAAAACCTTATCATGGGGTCTCTGTAGGGGGGTCAGAGGATTAGTATCAGCAACTACTTCCAGGGATCCCCAGCAGTCAGACGGGCCCACAAAGAGGGGCTAGACAGGCGACCAGTGTGTCTGGTAGGTCACTGGTGTGTTGTATGTGTAGTAACTAGTAACAGATAATAAGGACTCTATGGGGGGGAGGGTCAGGAGTCAGTATCAGTAACTACTTGAAGAGGGTCCCTAGCAGTCAGACGGGCTCACAGAGAAGGGCTAGCCAAGGGACCAGTGGGTTTGGTAGGTCACTAATTATACCCCCACAAACGAAGTTTAGGGGGGTATATAGGAGTGAGCATGTATGTCTGTCGGTCGGTCGGTCTGTATTGGTTGTTCGCTCTCTAACTCAAGTTGTTTTCATCCGATCTTCACCAAACTTGGTCAGAAGTTGTATCTAGATGATGTCTAAGTCAAGTTCGTATATGGGTCATGCCGGTCAAAAACTAGGTCACAGGGTCACTTAGTGCGCATTCTGTGTCAATGCGGCATGTGGGGGTATTCGTGACCTTAGTGACAAAGCTCTAGTTTGTGGTAAGTGTGGTGATAAATAATACGGTTTCTATGGGAAGGCCTTGTGCTATTATCAGCAACTAGTGGCTAGTGGATCCCCAGGGGGGGACTGGCCAGGTGACCCTTAAGGCTGGTAGGTCACAAGTGTGTGATATGTGCAGTGATAGATAATAGGAACTCTATGGGAGGGTGCTGGTCAAACAGATGGCACGGCTAGTTGGTCAGTAATGTATGGGACAGAGATCTGATCTTGTTAGTGACTATTTATTTAAGCTCAATTCATCAAAAATCAAAAGCCTTAGATTTATTGGGAAACTTTTGTGTCCATTTCCTTTGTGGAACCAGTTCTTTGTGTAATACGATTAGGCCTTAGGAACACTCCCAGAGTAGGGGTTGAACTCTGGACCTCATGATCGCTAGGCGGACACGATTTCCACTATGCCTTTGCAACGTTTTTTCTCTCTGGGTGGGTCCCATTTAAATACTCTCCATATAGTTAAGGGACAACTCGATGAGTAAATGCAAGAACATAGTTTTAATAAAATTTAGTGTAAAGCTGAAATAATTTAGCCATTGCTAATTTCAATTAAATGTTGATATCAAATATCAATATCCCAGTATTTGAATACATGTTTTTAAATTCAATTGTTTTAAGCTCACCTGATTGCTCAGGTGAGCTTTTAGGATCGGTCTTTGTCCGTCGTCTGTCCGTCCGTACGTTGTCCACATTGGTTGGTAAACACTCTAGAGGCCACATTTCTTGTCCGATTTTCATGAAACTTGGTCAGAAGATTTGTCCCAATGATACCTCGATCGAGTTCGAAACTGGGTCATGCTGGGTCAAAAACTAGGTTACTAGTTAAAAAAAACAAAAAAACTTGTAAACACTGTAGAAGTCACATTTCATGCCCAATCTTCATGTAACTTTGTCAAAATGTTTGTCTTAATGATATGTTGGTTGAGTTCAAGAGTGGTTCCGGTCCATTGAAAAACATGGACCAGGTCAAAGCTTGAAAAACCTTGTTTATCTTGAACCACAAAGCACACAGCTTTGATATTTGATATGTGACAAAGATTGTTAAAATCATGCTACTGGGCAAGTTCATTTCACAGGTGAGCGATCTAGGGCCATCTTGGCCCTCTTGTTTATGTATAGGCTTGTTTTTGCATATTCTTGAGTACTGATATGTACAAAATATCCAGCAAACATATACATTTATTTTTGTTTGAGAATTTCATAAATAGGGATAATAGTGACATGTATTTATTTTAAATGTGCGTATATTTGAATTGGTTTTTTAATATTCGAATGCTTATTACTTATTCAAATAGTTTACCATCAATTGTACAAATAGATAGATCTGCAAACGCTTTCACAAGTTCAGAATTCTTAACTTACACGTAGTTCAAGCTGAATGAGACAGATTATGTGAAAATGGGTCTTCCTGTTAACTATAGAATAATTAAATTAGGGGTGTGTAATTCTGGCTGGCTTTATCTTAGCTTGTTTATTCTGTGTACATGTGTGTGCCCCGTGTTGGGGCGCCAGAATTTGAATTTCCCAATTTACATCTTTGAACCTCAATTGAGTCGTATGGTTTTGTTTTTGAACATATTTAATGGTATGTTTTAATTCTTTTATACAGGGACACACACTACAGAACCCTCAAAGTCCAAGTCCAGTCAACCTACATCTGAGATTGCAGAGGGTACCATAGTGAACAAGCCCATCCCTCCAGCACCTGCCAGTGAGGGACGCAAGACAAGAATAAAAAATATGTGGGTTCTGTGACTATTAGTTATGCACCACTGTGAGGAAACAGGGACATGACCGTAAATTGATCATTGTTCTGCAAAAACTGGGCTTCATGCATTTGCGTAGAGTGTTGTCCCAGATAAGCCTGTAGAGTCCGCACAGGCTTATCACGGACAACACTTTCCTCTTTTATCCATTTTTTTGTTGAAAGGAGGTCTCATCGAAACAAAAATCCCGTTAAGGCGGAAAGTGTTGTCGCAATGGCTGTAAAAAAAAAATTACTGCATGATATCTAGCGGAGGCTTACATTGACTGTTAAGTTATGCTTGTTACTTGGGAGGAAAGGAATAAGCCTTTTGATTTTGAGGAAAACTTGTTTAAAGACAAGGTTGCAGGGGCATTTAGCATGAAATTGTGTTTCTGTACAACATGTAGAAAATACTTTAACTTAGGATCATAAATAAGTATGCTGGCAAAATTAGAGTGAAGAAAAGCCTCTATTTATTTTGAGATCAAATGTCAAGGTCATTTAGGCATGTTTTAGACTAGCAAATGTGAACTTTTTCTGGAAAGGAAAAAAGACATCGCTTGAAAAAATCATTTGTTAATAAAACAATTGTCGTAAAACTTTGACATTCACATGGAATCAATTAAATATTGAACATAATCTTATTTCTCTGTTTGTGTATTTTATTCCAGCTTAGACAGAGGAAAAATTGGAAAAAGGAAAAAGAAGGTAAGTAATGCTTCAACTACAACTTCAACATGTAAAAGCAATATGGAAAGTAAAGGAAAGGAAAGTTTAAGCAACAAAGATGCTAATGCAGAACCTGAACATTTGCCCCTGAATGAACACAAATCTGACATTGTCTCCAACAGCGCTACCAGCAATGTAAGAATAACAAGGGTGTCAAGAAATGCCATGTATTTGGACTGTAGTATACCCGTGGACACATTATTTACTGGAGTTGAAAATGATGTCAAAATGCCTATGTCTAAAACTGTTCATACTGTAGAACCAGCCGAAAAGTTACATAATGCTGGTTATTCAGAGTCATTGACTGATACAGGGAACCAATCAGATTCATCAGATTGTTCATTCGAATTGCCATCAATTAATTTTCCTAAGAAGGCATCAGATGATGAACTTCCATCGATGAATTTTCCAATGAAGATATCGGACGATATTTGTCCTAGTGAAAAGGTAGAAATAGTGGAGACTGACAAATTAGACATGGACATGAGACAGGCAGAGGAATCTAGTTCTCCCAAGTTTTATCCAAAAAGAAAGGTGGACCAAAATGCTGATAAACATGTAATTATTGATGGGCATTCCTCGAAGCAACACAGCTCTGAGTCCATGAGCACAAAAAATGAACCTGAACAATCTACAGTAAGTAAAGGTCTGAGAACATTTGCCTTCAAAAAACGCAAGCTGCCCAAGTTTTCTGAATCAGATTCTGAGAGCAGCGTATCACAAACAAAGAGATCAAAAACGTTGGGGTCTAACTCGGTGGCATCTAAAAAAGATTTTTCCAGTTCTGACTCGGATGAAAAAGGCAACAGGAATAAAAGCACAAAAGCCAAAAAGAAAGTTGAGATTGATAAAAGTAGCCCTAATAAAAAAGTTCCAGCAGAAACAAGACCTGCTAACAGCACAAGAAATTTGGGTGAAAAATTTCTTAAACTCAACCAATTGGGACAAAATACCAAAAGGATGAAAATTTCAAATTCATTTTTCACAGAGAGTGCTACAAATGTTCAACCAACCCTGTCGTATTTCATGAAGAAAGGAAACAAAGAAAACGTGAATGTGACGGATGATAATAACAGTTGGGCTGAAAATGCTGAGAATTCTACGGACCTTGACTGTGAGTTGTTGATAGAGAGGTGTGCAGTTCCAAGAATTAAGAACGAGGCTGATCTCACTCTAAGGGATGAGGTGAAACAGATCAGGTGTGTTGTATATTTCTTTTTTATCTCAAACATATGAGCCTCCTTCTGGGACAACTGGGCTTAATGCATGTGCGTAAAGTGTTGTCCCACATTAGCCTGTGCAGTCCCCACAGGCTAATCAGGGACGACACTTTCTGCCTTGACTTGATTTTCGTTTAGAAGAGTTCTATTAAACGAAAAATTCCATGAATCCATGCAAAGTTTTCCCAAAGCGAGGTTCATATGAAAATCATAACATGTAAACATGCAATATCTTCTTAATGCACCTATGGCATGTAACTTGTCTTTGAGAAGTAAACCAATAAACAATATTCTTGATATAATCTGTATTTCAGCCACATAGAGAATTTGAAGGAGGATCATTTGCAGTACATGGTGCGGAATAATGAGACTTATCTGCGTCAGATATTTGAAGGCAAGGTGCATTGTGGGAGACATGAGGCTTACAAGAAAGGCGGAATAAGCAGACGTACGTCATTCCATACACAAATATTATCCCTTACATAATTGTTCTTATCCATTACATATGTTAACGTCAAAGCGGACTGCACAGGCTGATCTAGGATGACTATTTACGGACATACATTAAGAGGCTCTTTTATTTTCCAAATTGTCTTACAGAGGACCTGAACTACAACTCCCGTATAGCACGGTATACAGACGAGCAAGTTGAGGCTGTGATGGAAGCTCTACAAGCATTGTTTTGCAAGCGACATACCAAGGTTGGTTAAGCTTGCAGATAACAACACATTTCTTGTTCAACAAAAATACATAAGGAATTATTAAAATTGAACAATTTTAGTTATTCACAATAAAGTGCTAAAGATGCTTTACCTTTTTTGTCAAACTATTTTGGACCAAGCTTAAAATTAAAAAAATGTTTGTTTGCCATTGCCACAAAAGATGCTGGTGTGGTGAGCATGTGTCATGCACTAAACCTGTGTCCATAGCTCAAAGGTCAAGGTCACACTTAGAAATCAACATGTAAGATATGGATTATTTACAGCAAGTTAGCACTGGAGTAATGTATCATCCTTTGTTCCAGTACTTTGACTTGACGAAATGAAAAATTCCATAAAAGTGAAAAGTGTTGTCCCTGATTAACCTGTGCGGACTGCACAAGCTAATCTGGTACAACACTTTATGCACATGCATTAAGCCACGTTTTTGCATAATGAGGCTCCTTTGTTGCAGTACCTGGACTACCTGATCAAGGTCCTGTTGCCAGAGTCGCTGGTGAAGATCCACATGGACATCCATGACACCAGCCACGATGAGAGCGAGAAACTGCTGGCCCATGCCTTCCATCCAACACTGTATCACACCTCCACTGCTTGATGTATATTTTTATGGCCCCCTTCGAAGAAGAGGGGGTATATTGTTTTGGCTGGATGTCTGTCGGTAGACCAGTTCGTTTCCGAACAATAACTTGTGAATGGATTAACCAATTGGCTTGAAACTTCCCATTTTCATTGGCCTATGCCAGTAGATGACCCTTATTGACATTAGGGTCACTAGGTCAAAGGTCAAGGTCACTGTCACACTAAGAGTAAACATTGTTTCGGATCAATAACTTGTGAACGGAGGGACTGATTGGCTTGATACTTCCCATGTGCATTGGCGTTGGACAGTAGATGGCCCATATTGAAATTGGGGTCACTAGGTCAAAGGTCAAGGTCACTGTTACACTTAAAGTAAAATCATTTCCGATCAATAACTCGTCAACTGATTCATCGATTGGCTTGATACTTCCTGTGTGCATTGACCTTGGAGAGTAGATGACCCCCATTAAAATTGGGGTCACTAGGTCAAAGGTCAAGGTCACTGTCACAATAAGTGTGATTATGGTTTCCGATCAATAACTCGTCAACGAATAGACCGATTGGCTTGATGCTTCACACGTGCATTGGCCTTGGATGGTAGATGACCCCTATTGACATTGGGGTCACTTGTTCAAAGGTCAAGGTCACTCTGACATTAAGTGTTAAATTGGTTTCCGTTCGATATGTCATTAAGGATTGAGTGATGGCCTCATACTTTTGTTGCAAAACATCCTGTGTAAAGGCCCTGTCGGGTGGGGGGGATTTGTCTCTGACCGCGGAACTCTTGTTTTAAATAAATGTAGATTAGTACATTTTTCCGATATTTTAATAATTGTACATTAATTAATGATCGTAATAAATGTCCCTTTGCACCTATATATGTTACTACCAGAATAAATGGTGATCTGGGAATGTATGGCGAAAACTCACAACAAAGTGACTCTAATAACACAATAAAGTGACTGTTATAACGTTTAAATGATTTTTAGCTCGGCTGTTTTCAAAGAAAACCCGAGGTATTGTCATAGCCCTCTCGTCTTCCGCGTTGTCGTGGTCGTCGTCGGAAAACTTTAACATTGGCCATATCTTTTGCAATATTGAAGATAGCAACTTGATATTTGGCATGCATGTGTATCTCATGGAGCTGCACATTTTGAGTGGTCAAAGGTCAAGGTCAACCTTCAAGGTTAAAGATAAAAAAAACTGTTTTTTTTGGGGGGGGGGGTTGTTTGTTTTTTGTTTTTCATGTGTATCTCATCGACCTGCACATTTTGAGTGGTGAAAAGGTCAAGGTCAGTGATGACCTTCAAGGTCAAAGTAAAAATAAAATAAATCCTGACACCCACAGCCGAGCGTTGGCATCCGCTATGCGGTGCTCTTGTTAATTAAAATCATAAGTATTGAAGATGTAAAAGATTTACAATTTATTGACAATTCTATTTGCTCACGCATGCATTATTGCTCTTTATTTACATATATCTAAATCGTATTGAAGCACATGTCATAGAGTATTGTATACAATCCTTGAAAACACTTGCTCCCTGTAAGACTGCACATTGTCCACTTCTGTTTGACACAAACTCGTATAAAACTGAAGGGAGGGGCTAATCTGGATCGTTACATCGCCAGCAGCATCTGTGTTAGCGCTACAAAATAAATTTTTGTTTAGAATAATATATAAGATTATCAAAGCGGAGAAGGGGATATGGGTAAACGCGTTCCAGCCTTTTGGTGGTTATCTTTGCCTTAAGCATATAATTGAGCCTCGCTATGGTAAAACGGAGTTTAATGCATGTGTGTAACGTGTCCCAGATTAGCCGTGAAAGTCTACACAGGCTAATCATGGAAGCACTTTCCGCTGTTATTGTATTTTTCGTTTAAAGGAAGTCTCTTCTTAGCGAAAATGCAGTTTAGGCGGAAAGTGTCCCTGATTAGCCTGTGCCGACTTCACAGGCTTATCTGAGACGACACTTGACGCCCATGCATTAAGCCCCGTTTTACCAGACCAAGGCTCATATGTTATCGCTGCCACTTATCATGGAAGACACTACGCAGTTGCATCGAACACAATTTACGCCTCAAATGTTCAGTTAGAACTACATGTATGCAATTATTAATACCGGAATGTACATTCTCAAATTGACCAACAAAAACTGCGTAATATAATCTTTATAATCTATATAGTGTTCTAGCGAATGTTTTACAAAAAATATTTCAATAAATGTTCGAAAACGAAATGGTACGATGTTTAAATGCAATACTTATTACATCTGTAATTGAGCTGCCCGTCTGAGTCGAGATCGGCGACCTCCATGAGCGCGTCGACTTCCGCGTCCTGTAGCCTCTCTCCCATGTTCTGTAGCACGTGACGGAGGTTCTTAGCGTCGATGTAGCCGGTTCCTTCGCGATCGAATTGCTGCAAATGAAAAAAAAAATGTGCAGTTAACTTTCATTTTTCGTGCAAATTCGATGTTAGTAATTCACTTTTTATCCTTATTGGTTCCAAACCCAGACTACTCACATATACAAATATTTGGTTTTTCTTTACTATACGTTCATGAAAACATATTACATAAAAAAATATGATTTGTGTTTTTGTTGTTGTTTTCGTGATCTTTTTCTTCAATCCGTCAATTTTCTTCAAGACACTTTTACCTGCAAAACATAGATTATGTGATCAGCAATAGGCTTACCTGGAATGCTTCGATGATCTCGTCTTCATTCGATACGGAGTTCCAGTGCTTTGACACCGTGTCTACAAAGTCCTTCTCATTGATAACCCCCGTCCCTAACGATAAAGTTAGAAGTCCTTATATTAGCACAAGACATAGACTGTTTGCGACTTATATACGTAAGGTGTAATTACATTTATACAAAGTATTGACGCAGTTAGTGAATAAAACCTTTACCAAATAAACGTGTAAGGTACAAATGTTTTAATGTTGAGCTAAATTGTCATAAAAACCGTCATCACCTCCACTGCTATCGCCATCACAAATGCCAATACAATCAGCAGCATCTCCACCATTGTATTATCACCATTATATCACTACCTTAACCAATTCGTGCACATATGTACAGTCCATACATATATGAGTCACCATCTGGGAAAATTGGGCTAAATGCATGTGTATTAAGTGTCGTCCTAGATAAGCCTGTGTAGTCCGCACAGGCTAATCAGAGACGTCACTTTCCGCTTTTGTATTTTTTCTTTAAAGGAAGTCTCTTCTTAGCTAAAATTGAAATTAGGTGGAACGTGTCGTCCCTGATAAGCATTTGCGAACTGCAGAAGATGTGTAAGTCAGGTGGATGGAAACGGTGATTAGAGCAAAATACTTGCAGAAGACAACGTTCCAGAAACGAATCTGGGTCTTCAAGTGTCCGATGACAATCATAAATTATACATATATTGTATAAAAAAACTGTGCTTCGGTTTTACAGCTCATTATCGGTAACTGGTAGGGAGGGGGTAAAACCAGCGACCTCTGGATTTAGACGCCAGTGGGTTATTACTAGACCTCGAATCCTCCGCCACCACCATCCTCACCCGTACCTTTTGGGTCCGCCTCCTTCGACATCATTTTCACCTCCGCCTCCGAGGGGTTGCGGCCCAGGGCGCGGATGGCGTTACCAAGGTCACTGGTAGGGATCGCACCCTTGTCTTGCACGTCGAACATGAAGAACGCGTCCTTGATCGCTGTAAACAGTAATAGGCTGACTATGCTGTATATAGTATGTACGCATTTAGATGTAGTCATTGGGACAGGCATAGTTTGTAAACAGTATGTACTTTATACATGTAGTAATTGAAAAAGACTTAGTTTGTAAGTAGCATAAAGTATATAGATGTAGTCATTGGGACAGTTATACTTTGTAAATAGTTTGTAGTATATAGATGTAGTCATTGAGAAAGACTTAGTTTTAACTTAGTATATAGATGTAGTCATTGGGACAGGCATAGTTTGTAAACAGTATGTACTATATTCATGTAGTAATTGAAAAAGACTTAGTTTGTAAGTAGCATAAAGTATATAAAAGTAGTCATCGGGACAGTTATACTTTGTAAATAGTATGTAGTATATAGATGTAGTCATTGAGAAAGACTTAGTTTTTACTTAGTATATAGATGTAGTCATTGGGACAGGTATACTTTGTAAATAGTATGTAGTATATAGATGTAGTCATTGAGAAAGACTTAGTTTGTAAGTAGTATGAAATATATATGTAGTCATTGGGGCAGGTATATATAGTTTGTAAGTAGTATGTAGTATATAGATGTAGTCATTGAGACAGACTTGTCTATAAAAGTACCATGTACGTCTATAGATGTAGTCATTGGGACGAGCATAGTTTGATTACTAATATGTTAATAGTGTATATGTAATTTTCGGCATTCTTCCGATGCACTGGGTTATTTTATAAACGCAAAGGTAGGCACATATGACACTTTTCCATAAAATGAAATGGTCTTCTACTTCACCTTTAATCTGGTCTTCTGTGAGCTTTGTAGCCTGAAATGAAAACATATATTAAAGACATTTCTTTGTTCATCGGCTGGAAAACAACGAAAAATCAAACATTGTTTCAAAGTTTGGATTTCCGATTTATAAGAATAAAATTTTGATGAGCAATATTTATATTTCCTTGATGATTGGATAGATAGTTTGGTTGTTTTATAAATAAATAAATTTAACGTAAAATGGTCTTAAATGCGCTTGTTTTGCATGTGCAACCAAGATTTTACGTCCTTATTTTTTTTTATTTGGAGTTATCCATGTATAATGTCTATGTAATTAAAGGGCCAAATTGACGTCACAGCGGTACTTAAAAAAATAATATTCTTTAAACAGTTCAACGAATAATTTCCGGCACCCGCGAAAAGCTACCCTGGACCACTTTTTATAACAAAACAAAAACATATTTAGTGACCGTTTATAGAAACAAGTCATTTATATTAAGCGACCATTATATAAGGTATTAAAATAAATCTTATTATGGAAACTATAGTTCACTTACCATGCTGATATGTCAGATCAGATCCCGGTCTTCCAATTGTATGAACGAAGTCCTGTGGACAAGAAAACAAGCATTGTTTTTCAACGGCAATACTATAGTGCAGTAAAATTTCGTTAAAATACATGTTCCGTCTATTTCGAACATTGTATGTAAATAAATATTTAATAAAAAAAAAACACTTGCTCATTTAATTAACAGGGAACATATGCAGCGGGCGACGTCCAGGACGGTATCCCCTCTTTTTTTTCAGAAAGTTTAAATAGAATCATCATGAACATGTTTGTGTGCAAAAGATGGTCACGAAACTGGGGGATCATGTTTGAAGGCACAATATCTCGCCCAAGTTCGGTAGTCAGCCATATCGCCCGTTTGTCGTGTCAAACCGTACCAAAATCCAATAGTCCATCTTTGAGTGGTGTAGTTTTGTATTTATGCTATAAAATGTTGGCACCTCTGTTTTCCCTTCCGTAAATGTTAACCTTATACCTTTGCTAGTGTTCACGTAACCAAAAACCCTGTGCTTGGATAGGGTGGGGGAGTGGGATGTGTCGAAGGATTTGTTGCCATAGTTATCAGGTGGTCTCTTCATTCGAGCTACATTAGCGCGTCAGAGGCAATCGAGTATGTAAGATTTCGTGATAACTGTATTAAACGCGGCAGCGTGGAAAATATGTATCGACAGAGTTGTCAGTCCTACTACGTTATGGCAGTTTTATCATTAAATCAACTGATAAATGTCAGTTGTCAGAAATAAAGGAAACCAATGGATGCACTCGGTACCTTAATTATTTACCAAAACATATAAGCCTCGTTCTGGGAAAACTGGGCTCAATGCATAAAGCCCAGTTTTCCCAGAACGAGCTCGTGGAGTAGAAGTATCGATAGTAGTACACGTAGTAGTAGGTGGTGTAACTGTTTGTTATTTAAGCAGTAATAGCATTATAAGTAGATTGCTGTTGTGCTGGATTTGAGATAAGTCACAATTTGGATCATTTCTTATATTTTCAAATTAGATCCGCTATTTAATAATTTAGTGACATCCCAGATTATTTCAAGTCGTGTTTATGATTATATCTTCAACAGCAAAAAAGATTGCAATATTACGTAATCACAATAATATGCAATCAAAGCAAACTATAACATTCGGCGCTTGTTTACTTATTATGCACTCAAGGTTGGTAAATTTATGTTAACATATATATTTAAGTAGTGTTGAATAGCACATGTTTGTATTCATTCATGATAAACTTAACTTCATACGTGTGTTTCAAACATAAACAAAATATGTACCATCTATGGTTAATTTAATAAAAATAATAAAAAAAAAATAACGTTAAAGTCATACGTGCAGCTGTGTTCGACAAAAAAGACTAAATTAAGTGGCTGATTTCTAACATTTCGTTTTATGGCAGTACATGCACAACATTGCGATGAGTTTATTCATCAAGGCTCCTTGTCTGAATGTTTTATACATACGCAATGATATCATTTACTTGAAATGCCTAGATTTGCATCTTTATAAATAACGTTAACCTTGACATCGAAATATAATGGAACAATGTAATGGACGAAATATCGACATACCTTTTGAAAAGTTTTACTTAAGAAAATATCCTTAAAATTATGCTTTTCTTTATTGAGCGTTTGCTCATTTGTTCAGTATTAAAGGTTGTGATCGACTTTTCCCTGTGGCCATTCAAGTGGATGTATACGAAAATATAGATGTAGGGCCTTGAATCCTTCAGTGGCTATTGGTTGCATTTATTTGAGATAAATAATAGCCAATAATAGCCAAATACGTTAATGTTGTTGTTGTTTATAAAACCATAACACAAGTTTGTATGATGTATTTCCAAGTAACATTTAGTTATTATTTGTTAATTTATGATTGTGCCTTCGTGTATTAATAATGGCTTACTAAATACATGTATGTCTTTGATGTCAAAGATTCTAGTGAATATCAACACACGAAGTGAATTCAAAGGACATTTCTTGAATGTTTAGTATGAGAATAATAAGAAGATTTAGAATCATGCACAACTTTAAAAGAATCGTTAAGTGTGTATGTGGTATATGTTGAGCAAAAGCCTTTAACTAGGTCAAGATACGCCCACCTCCTATCTGGATAAGTTGATAAAAACTACAGGGCGAGTATCATCTGTTGGTATTCAGTCTGGTCCGATAGCTTAAACGCACCTTTGGTCCTTGATAATTTCGACTGACTTATACTTTTAACAACAATCGAAATGACTGGTTATTTTTATTTACTTGTAAACACACAATTTTTGTACATTCGATATTTATACCGAACATTAACAAATACATATATTAATAACACGATATAGAGAATATAATGCATTTCTATCACAATCATAATTAAAATTATTTTAATGTTAAGCAAGCACGATTGAATCAATTTGGCTCAGTGTTTTAACGAAAACCAGTTCAGATTTTGATTAACTGACTCGCCGCTGCAAAGAACATAATTAGTGTCCCGTGACACTGGCTTACATGTTGGTTACCAATTACAATGACGTATTAAAATCTATAAATTTGAGGATCGCGGGTTCGTTCCCTGGCTCGGACACATAACATGTGAGGGCATTGGTCATGAAATCCTTTCTAAAGCTATTCCTCCCCTCCCCTACATCGAAGTAGGTCAGTTGTCAGTTACTGGCATTTGGTATGTGCTGTAAGTACTGGTACACTAGGTAACCAGGAAAGTTTGAGTTGGTAAATTTACCGCCGTTATATGACTGAAATACTATTGAAAACCAATAAACAAATTAACACAGACACGTTTTAAATTGCATTTTTTAAATTGATGAAATGAAGTCAGAGGTAAGAGAAAAAATAGCAGATTGATTTGAGTGTTTACTTTTCGCACCTCAAAATGACTGCCTCATGACCGCTGAACGCAGGTGTAAAATGACTATCGGATTGAAATATACCGGCCCCTATATACAAGTGACCGTTGTACTCAGTTGTAATATTGAATAATTTCCGTCGGGGGAATGAAGACTGACCGCTGTAGGAAGATGACCGCTACGTCAGGTGTCACTTTAAATGATCATTTAACCACTCGTGTCAGGTTTCATGCCGAATCGGTTTTATGCCGCTATTTGATAACTGAATTGTGTGTTGAATGTTTTGTGGCAGTCTGTAAGCGCGATATGACACATTTATGGTTGAACTGAAATTTGACAGTCAACACAGAAAACAATAGAACACCTCAAATTCGCCTGTCGTTTTCATGCGAAGCGTTGCATGATATATATAATAGTAATTTATGATCAAAACGCATTTTTTCCTTGTCAAATAACAGTTTACAACGAAAATGCTTATTTCCACAATGCATACCGGACCATGGGATGAATCTTTTTTTATTCCATTATCAGACGCGCGTTGTGGAAAAATTACTCCCACCATCCCATGAACAATCTTTATTCCTGGATAAAGAACTCAGTTGCAGTATAATTGCGTCGTTTTAAATATTTTCGTTAATATTCATGTCGTTTTGTGCTTTTATCGTGTTTGCGCATTTAATCTTGTTTATAAAGACAGGAGCAAATGATTGGCAAACCGAATACCACGCAAGTGTCAAAGTTATAGTTTATTTGATCGGCACGAGAACGGGGAAAAAAAGGTTTTCTAAACCTTTCTGTATATAATATCCACACTCACTTACACACTGTTGTAATATTAACTCACATTTAATAAATATCCATTACATCCATTTACAATAATGGTAAGTGCGGAATAAACGCAAAACATTAATTTGAAATATTATTCTGATAAACTGTACAATGTTTCGTATAGCAACATTCAGTTCAGAGGCGTAGATAACCTCCAAACATTGGAGGGGCGGTCCAGTTTCTGTACTGGGAACATAAAGGGGTTCGTTTAAGACTTTAAGATGGTTGTCCTCTCCCGTGGTTCCGAAAAAAAAAATACAATAACAATTAATATGGTGCGTTTTGGGGGAACTTTCATGTTGATATAAATGCTCGATTTNCATTATATGGTATTAAAATCTCATGGAAACAAAAAGTTTTTAATCGTCCATATTTTTTAGAGAAAAAAAGAAAAAGAAATTAAAGTTGAAACCATTTATATATGTTAAAATTTAATATATTTTTACTTTAATGTGTTAAACAGCAATATATGTATTATTCATTATGCTAGAAATATAAAAGACAAAGCTTACCACTTATAATTATTAAGAAATTGCAAAGGTCATATAATTATTATATAACAATAGCTTACATATATACAGGTACATTGGACTAAGTGCTTATGCATTTAAAACATTTAATTCTAATACAAAACCGTTCCCTATAACTTCTGACATTAGGCATCAGAAATGCACTATTTTTTCCTATAAGAAACTTGGTTGATAATACAAATCGAACACAAAATAAAAAATAAATAAAAAAAACAGTGTAAATTATTATTATTAATAACAAAGGTAAACGAAACCTGACTCTATTTTTTTGTACTAAATGGTATTAACTTATTTAAATTCAAAGAGCTTTGTGTGATATATTAAATAGCACAATTCACGTTAATATCATCTTACAACAACGATGACTACCTCTACGCAATTTGATTAATAAACATTTTTTTCCTCAGTTCTATTCGAGCGGCGCACACAGCGCAGTACAAAAGGCCGACAAGCCTCCAAATGCTCCCAGTGAAATCTTTGTGGCACCGGCAGCCGCAATAGACTGAAGGTACGCAAATAAACTCCCGGCCGGAACTGCGCCACCAAACCCCGCCATCCAGCTGGCCGCCCAAGATCCGGCTGCGATCCCGCTGGCGGTGAACCCCAGGAGCGACAAAATGGCGCCACCGCCAAAAAATCCGAAGACACCGACTAAGGTAATACAGGTCGAACTACACCTGAAGTAGGAAATATAAAAATATTCTTCTACGTAAATATTGATCGATAAAGCAGTTATCTAGTTGACATCAGTCATATATACCTGTATTTACCTTATATACAAATAGTATGAGTCTTTCTTTGCGTTTACTAATATTGTATAATTTGTAAGGGATATCATGGTGCTGTAGATTTCGATTCATGTACTTGAAAACGGGTATTCAATTGATCTTGACACCCTTTGATCATTTAGTGGTGTGTAGCCTATAAACATGTTATTTGCAGCTCTCGATAAAAAATATCCCGTCATGGTTCGAATAAGCAAGCCGGAATGTTTATATTTTTTCTTGAAACCAAGGACATTGTACAAGCCCGAGAGTCGGGACAAAGCCCAGTTCAATGTTTAAAGTTCGGATTTGGAACTTCTTCTTATTTCGATCACTTAAATAAGGGAACTGTCGCTAAAAAAAAGTGTCGCCTGAGAGGCGATTCCGTCACAAAATGAAAACCAAACGTACATGTATTCGGAAATTACAGTTTCACGTGGTACAAAACAACTTGCGATGGATTCCATTTATTCTTCTTTTATGCCGAAACTTAATGATCCACGGACTGACCGACCGACCGATTTGTTCGAAGGGAGCATAATAAGACTTATATTAACTGATTAAACTATTAAAATACTATATTAAATAAATAAGAATGATATTAAACTACACTTGTATCTTACGCTTAGGACCGGACATTCTTTGTTGTCGTGTATAGACTAGTGAACCGATATTGATGTTTTAAAATAAAATAAAATCAGCGATGGACATTGCTAACTACTAGTATTCCCTTACCTCCAACTCCATTAGGGCACAGACACAGCGCGATGAAAAGCGATGCGAGTCGTTTACTGGCAATCATTTGTATTCCCTTGCCTATAACCAAAATGTCAAATCGTAAAAAAAAAAATATTGTGGATAGCTGTTGGTTTCCGTTTTTTTTTAACACTCAACAGACGTTGCTTTGAAAGGGATTAAATAAACAATATTGTAAAGAAGAGATTTTGAAAAGAGATACTCGAAGATCAGTCCATGATCTTAAATGATGACGATTCTTTACAATTTAAAAAAATACACACATTTATTGTCCCCCTCCGGTTTTACCGGAGGGGACTTATGGTTTGCGCTCTGTCCGTCAGTCTGTCAGTTCGTCAGTCTGTCTGTCACACTTTTCGGGATCCTGCGATTACTTTAAAAGTTCTTCATATTTTTTCATGAAACTTGCAACATGGACAGATGCAAATATGGAGATTATGCACGTCATTTCATTTTGTTCCTACGTCAAAAATTCTGGTTGCTATGGCAACAAATACTAAAAAAATAATAAAAAAATCTGACAATGGTGGAGCCGGTAAGGGACATCATTGCTTGGCAATAGCTTGTTAACATTAAAATGTATACATGTAATAATAATAATAATAATAATAATAATAATAATAATAATAATAATAATAATAATAATAATAATAATAATAATAATAATAATAATAATAATAATAATA
>VMBQ01000802.1:49359-100409 GCA_007657795.1 Dreissena rostriformis
CTGTTCCTGGTGGTCATCTGTCTCTCCAGTGTCACCGATCTATTCTCGGTTGTCATCTAGCCTTTCCTAGAAGTCACTGGTACACCAGTAGTTGAATGTGAAGTATACATATCATTATCATGGGTTGATAATGGAATGCCCTCAACCAACATCATCAGCATGGATTCCGCCGTCGTGGAGTGTTTCGGCCCTTTATTTCCATGAACACTCTGGTGGCGGTGGGCCCACAGTGGTGATCAAGCACTGTGTGTTGGTTGATGCTTCCAGCTCTTCTCCTCTCGTCTAAGCCACAGCCAACTTGATGCCCTCTCAGCTGCTTGGCTCAGTCTCTGGATAGCCCCTCTTCTGTCTCTGCCATTAGCCCCAACTGCTGTCATCAGTCTGCACACTGACTGGGAACAAAAACCTCTTGCACCGACTTCTACCGGGAACAGCCAAGTACGCCAGCCTTGTTGCTTACAGAGATCTAGGAGCTCTGTGTACTTTGCTTTCTTCCTTTCATAAGCCTCTTCACACCTTGTTTCCCATGGTACTGTTAGCTCGATGACGATGAGTTTCTTCCCTGTCTCGGACCACAGTACGACATCTGGTCGTAGGGTCGTCTGGACCACGTCCGGGAATACAAGTCTCTTCCCCAAATCCACCTCCATGTTCCAGCCAGTTGTGCCATCTAAGATCGACGACCTGTGTGTCTTTTGCGCTTTGTTGGTCTCACCCGTCTTCTTTAATTTTAAAAACAATAATAACAATATCAAGGCATATCACTTAAATATATGGCAGAAACTATGAAAAAGAATAATACATTTAAATAATACATTACCGATTGCGCTCTTATCATATCCTTTCTAATCCTCGTCCTTATTACACATAAATTGTACAAATTACATTCAACTATTTAAGGCAAACGATAATAATGAATCGTCCTTTGGTAGCCATAAGTGTGTACCAGTCTTTAACGCATATATGCTGATAGGATCTTGTTCGTTTGAACTACTGTCCTATATCAGCATGTCATCATTAATTTGGCTTGGCTAACCAGTTTTCGAAATACTATGTAGCTTATCGGATAAAAATCGGATAGCATTTTTCAAAAAAAAAGAACAGATGCAGTTGTAATCATTTTTGAAAAATGGACCAGTATTCGAAATAGTAAATCGGATAACATGGGCATTTTTCGAAAATATAAATCCAGTTATGATCTTCTTTTTTTTAATGGAGTATCAAAGTTGGTAAACGAATACTATTCTTACACATTAACGACTGATTATGCTATTAATATCAGAATACATGAGAGCCTCTCTCTGTGAAAAGGGGGTGTAATGCATAGAAATACTGCACAGGCTAATCTGGGGCGACACTTTACACACATGCATTAAACCCCCTTTTCACAGAGCGAGGGTCATTTATATAATGTAACTAACCTAGAGCGGTCCCGGATATTTTGCTGACTAGTTTGGACCCGTTCAACGTAAACGCACATGTTTTTAATGCGTCCCGGCTACAATGCCGTATGATCACCATACTGTGAGCAGGGTCGTACAAGTGCCTAAAAAGTGTTAAAAGCATCGCCAGCCTGTCTTTACAACGCGTACACTGGTATATCGATTTAATTGTATTACTTTCGAAGTTTTTTTTTTTAAACGACTGATCGCATCGCTTTTCGCATATAAGTATTGCTCATTGGGTCATTGTCGACCTGAAATAACCCACAAGTCACCCGGGGATGACAAGAAGCCGATTCTTGTTACCCAAGGGTGACTTCAAGCCGATTCATGTCACCCTGGGGTGACATGAAGCGGCTTGAAGTCACCCTAGGGTGACTAGCGTCGGCTTGACGTCACCCCAGGGTGACATGAATCGGCTTCTAGTCACCCCCGGGTGACTTCAAGCAATTTAATGGGGTGATTATATGTTCACAAATTGTGGGATAATATGTAATTATAAGGATATCATTTTCCAGTTTTTGTTTTAAGCCTATGTTTAAGTTACGATAACATACACTTCAGAGAATATTTGAATGTATTCAAAATAATAAAATAAATGTATTCAAAATTGTGGATTGAGTTATCATGTGTTCAACTCCGACAGAAAACAATAAAACCCAAAATAGTTTGAGTAAAATGGTTTATTATGATCGACTGATCGTTATCAGCTAGTCAAAGAAAATATATTTTTACACAACATAATAAGTAATGAGAGGAAAATTAGCGACTTAGTATTATAAAAACACGACGCAAAATAGCATGCACACGTAACTTCCTATTGCACAAAAAGGCACGTTACCACTAAAAATAATCGAGCCGCGTTCAGGGAAAACTGGGCTTAATGCATTTGCATGAAGTGTCTTTCCTTATTAACCTTTGCAGTCCGCACAGGCTAATCATTTACGACACTTTCCGCTGTTATGGTATTTTTCGTTTAAAGGAAGTATCTTCTTAGCGAAACTCAAGTTTAAGCGGCAAGTGTCGTCTCAGATTAGCCTTTGTGGACCGCAAAGGCAAATTTGGGAAGACACTTAACGCACATGCATTACGCCCATTTTTCCAAGAACGAGACTCAATCATCCACAGAGAGTCACAAGCTTCACCAAGTTCCTTACGGAAATGTTTAACTATTATGTACTTAAGTACGAACATTCAAATCAGGTTTCCTAAACGTACCGGTATTTAAAATGCATAGATTTGTGTTTAAAGGAGCACCAGGTAAGCAATATTTACTGCCTATACGTTGGATTTTGAATCATTTGTGTGTAAATTGACAAATTCTTTTACATTAAAAAGCCCAAAAAAAATGTATTACTTTGTTTGTTTTGTTAATGAATTTATAAAGTTCGACTTAAGTTTGCCTAAGGAGCTTTTTGAAAGCGCGTCCAGAGGATACGATAGAAGTATAAGAGAGCTTCTGGATGCCCAGAGACGAAACGTTAAAGCCGACATGCTTCAAATACAAATGTAATCACATATTAACTATACACTTAATAACACAAGAAAACTTCAACTGAATTGAACTTTCAGCTGATAGTCAAATATAAAGTAAAGTACACATATACAGTACACATATAGCACAATTAATATCTAGTGAACTCAATAACAAATATCACGTGACGTAAAACCAAAAAAAAATCACGTGGCTAACGCGATAAATTGTTCGATAAATTAGGCGCATTATCGCAATAATACGGTCCCGGGTAAGTGTCTACAGAGTTATTGTTCGTTTGTTCACGGTTGTCTCCCTTTTGTAGCACGTGTATCATTTTGGAGTTGTGCTGCTGCGCACGCGCCCGCAAGGCGGCGATGCTCTCTGATTTGACGTCATCAACTGGTTCCGTTTTGCGGTCCGCCGCCTCTTTTTCTTCTTGCTCTTCCTCCTCCTGCATTTTCGTGGCAGCCTCTACGGATTTCTTGTGCATCCCTGTAAACATTTAAACATACATAAATAAAAGACTAGAGTACAGAATGTTATCATGTTGCTATTTAATCTTATTTTTATTTAAGATGAAGCTCCGACAAAACGCTACATTAAAAAAAGTATGTCAAGTTTGTTTTGCATTTTATTTATTTAAAAAAAAACATCGTGATTTATTTCAGAGCATTCAATAAAGGACATCTTCAACAATCTAGTCTAAGCGTTGAGCAATTGGTATTCGGTGGTTCATAAATATATGCTAATGTATAGATGCATCAGGCTTCAGTCATTAAACATAACCAGGCACGCCTAACATTAGGGCCAAGCAGAAGACAACACAAAATAGACAAATTCGCTGGAAATACCGAGTAGCCAAGGGGCCGCCGACTGCTCGATGCCCCTCTCGGCGCTCTTCACAATGGAGTCCGGAAGTGGCAGCGCGTGTCGCACCATGGCGCCGTAGAGCCCGTACTCCGCCATGATGCTGCTCTTGCCCCACGTCTTCTCGGTCTTGCGCCACTTGGCGCGCCGGTTCTGGAACCATACCTTTGGAGGAGATAATGTATTTGGGACTCTCTCTGAGAAAACGAGGCTTAATGCATGTGCGTTAAGTGTCGTTCCAGATAAGCCTGTGCAGTCCGCACAGGCTATTCAGGGACGACACTTTCCGCTTTTAGTGTATCTTTCGTGTAAAGCGAAAATCCAGTTAAGACAGAAAGTGTCGTCCCTGATTAGCCTGTGCGGACTTCACTGGCTAATATGGGACGACACTTTACGCACATACATTAAACCAGCTTTTTTTTAGAGAGCGGCTCATTTATGTTGACTGTTTGTGTAAGTCAATTGTCTCGTGAGCGTGTGTAATTTGTATCGAGTGTACCGGAATTCTCTCCAATTTGTACAATACCGAACAAAAGATTGCTCTGTGCTCCAATGAAACTAGAGAGACGACAAATTTCAACGAACGCACCTGAACCGTTTCAATTAACTGGTGTTGATGTCCTAAGTCTTGTAAAACTAACTTCCATTTTGTTCTTGTTAAAATGATCATTGGAGGTCTGAATCTAATAGAAACGTACACGATAGTAATTAGAAGCCACTCCGTGCTTTGATGGTACCAATTAAAGCACGTGACATGCGCACAGACACGACGAACACGTGTAACTGTCATTGGCTTATCAAATCTCTCGGGCTAAGCTACGCACGAGGATAGTACGTCGTCCGCCGATTTTCACGCTGCTTTCAAAACAAATTGTTACGATAAGGCAAAGAAGGTAAGCTTTTCTTGCCACGCTTATCAGTCGTACGGAAGAACATCATGTGTCGAGGGGAGATAATATATTTTTCGGAGACTTCCAGAATTTCTGCGAGGATTAAGGGTTGAATATAAATCGGATAATCTTGGTGCAAATGCCGCATATCGGGACTGTAATCATTTCAAATAAACACAGTGTATTTTGGTAGAAACTTAAGAATAATTTCCGACGGCAATTGTACAAGTCGTCATATTGTTATCGCTCCTGAGTAAATACATTTTGACAGTTCCTGATTTGCACGTCGGACGGTAGATGCAAGATATGCATGTAGATCCCATCAGCTGATAAGCCCGCGCGGAACTGGGCTAAGTTCGGCGCGGCCCTTTTTACATTGCAGTCTGGGAGCTGAGGATTATGTTCATTTTAAACGCCAGTTACTTTTACACAATCCGCATCTTGTAAAAAACTGAACAAAAACGAGCGAGTTCGATTATCGTCTTTAAATAGCAGATACGAGTTCGATCATATATGATCAAGTTATGCATGTCCACTACATTTAAAGAAAAACAAAAGACCTGTTGTGGTAAGTCCAATTGACTAGTGTGGCGTAAAAAGGCGCCACTAGATCATGTTATTCGCAAGTCTTATTTTTCACAAACGTTATGGGAATCGAACGTTAGCGTTCAATTGACGCTAGTTTAAACGTCCGCAAAGGACCCCTTGAACCCAGAAAACGCAATCCTGCACAGCACGCTGATAGACCCATCTGGCTTTTAAATGGACGATTATCCCGATATAAAGATGCGCTAACCTGAATGCGGTCCTCGGGCAGGTCAATTTTGAGGGCCAGCACCTCCCGCGCGTACAGGTCCGGGTAGTGCGCGTCCTTGAACGCCTTCTCCAGCTCATCCGACTGGAACGACGTGAAGATCGTCCTGAAACGGAAATACGGAAGAGGTAAAATTTGGTCCTGTTACGATAATGTGGGACAGTTTTATATTGGTTCTGAAGCGTAGTAAAAATTCGTCCATTGTTTCTCGGTGTCGTCCATTTAACGATCATATTAACAGTTTATTTTTTACAGCTACAACATTCAAACGTTACTCAAACATGTGAGCCTCGTTCTGGGAAAATTGAACTTAATGCATGCGCGTTAATTGTCATCACAGATAAGCCTGTGCAGTCGTGCAAGATTTTTCGTTTAAAGGAAGTCTCTTCTGAACGAAAATCCAATTTAGTCGGAAAGTGTCCCTGTTTAGCCTGTGCGGACTGCCCTGGCTAATATGGAATAACACTTAACGCACATGCATTAAGACTTTTTTTTTGTGCGAGAAGAAATATGAACTCTGAAATAACCAATTAAGTTCCAACGTTTTTCCACGAGACCAATTAGCCTAACAACCGACTGGACAGTGGCTAGTTGTCCACGAGGCGCGGTTCGCGACAGAAACAAGAGCCAGGCAATTTGCAGCCGGCGTGTCCGTGAATACGGTTAACTAGAACCATTAGGCGCCCAATTATTAGACGGTAGGGTGTTCACATTGAGGTATTCGGTAAAATTCCAACGTAATAATAACATTATCTTTTTGTGAATAATGTGTATTGTCATTGATACATAATTTACATATATTGGCTTGATTTAAATTTCCTGTTCCATCGAACTTAAAAATTATTCAGTTCATGTGTGTACGAATGTTGTTGTTTTTCATTGTTTCGTCTTAATGACACCTTTTCTTCACTCAGAATGACTCAAATTATCTATACTTATTTCAAATGATGTCAGCGCTTTTGTCGTGGCAAATTTCGGCATATGAACTTACTCTCGTTTCAAAAACCTTTTGTCTGAAATAATGTTACCGAAATATTGTCGTCGAAATGGTCGACATTTTCAGAAAAAGATAAGCGAAAGATTATTGTTGCCTGATTATGGCTCAAGCAACTATAGTATGCTACAATAGTGAACCAAGTGCAGATATACATGTATCTCACAAGAATGCCCAACGGTAAGACTGAAGCTCGAACCTGTGTCTCCGACGCTTTTTCTTGCCCTTGACGCTGCAGTCGCCGCCGTTTCCGCTGTTGCTGCCACTGCTGTTAGGGTCGTACTTGTCTACGGACTGCAGGGCGCAGGGAGACGGGGGCATCCCGGGGGACACTGTGGGCAACAAGACGAGATTATATGAGACTCGTTATGGGAAAACGGGACTTAATGCATTTGCGTAAAGTAGCGTCCCAGATTAGCCTGTGCAGTCCGCACATGCTTATCAGGGACGACACTTTCCATTTTTATGGTATTTTTGTATAAGGGAAATGTATTCTTCACGAAAATCTAGTTTAGGCGGAAACGTCGTCCCTGATTTGCCTGTGTGGACTGCACAGGCTAAAGTGGGACGACACTAAACAAACATGCGTTAAGCCCAGTTTTCCCAGAACGAGGCTCATGTGATAAAAAAATAGGGTTGATGAGGCTCTCATGAAGTGGCAGCTTCAGAGTTTATGATATGAGAAATAAGTTTTCTTGAATTGATATGTTATGCTCTTTTTTATGTTTGAAAATTACAACGATTTATTGAAAATTTTAAAATTGAGGGACATATGGCGTGTTGTTGCTGCTTTTTTGTAGACTGATCATTGCTTACTTGTGAAATACCAGAGAATTTCACATGTCAAGGTACTCAAGTGAAATACCCGAGTATTTCACATGTCAAGGTACTCAAATATCCAAACAAATGTTGTGCAACCAACTCAGCATAACAGAAAAACAGTTTTGATTGATTCTACTAATTCTCAAATTAAACTTTCCAATTTAGAAAGGATACAATTTCCAGCCCAAAACTTGGAAAATGTCCATTTATAGAAACTTGAAAATGACCTTTAGATTTTGCACTTACAGAACGGACCTTAAGGTGTAAACACATGCTAACTAAGTTAAGGAAAACCACTCTTATGTGTCGTATTCTGAGAAAACTGGGCAAAATGCGTGTGCGTTAACTGTCATCCCAGATTAGCCTGTGCAGTCCGCACAGGCTAATCAGGGATGGCAATTTCCGCTTTTATGGAATTTTTCGTTTAAATGATGTCTCTTCTTTGCGAAAATCCAGTTTAGGCGGAAAGTGTCGTCCCGGATTAGCCTGTGCGGACTGCACAGGCTAATCTGGGATGACACTTTACGCACACGCATTTTGCCCAGTTTTCTCAGAACACGCCACATATAATAATAAGTATTATACAAAAGAATTATATAGTATTATTTTAGTGGATTTGAGATATCATTTTTCGTTTTCACCTTCAAAACCTGCCAGTTGAACCCGCTGTCCCCTGTTGGGTTATGTTGACGTTTTTCTGCGTTAAGAAATATGCTCGGCAACGAATAAATGTGAATATTGTAAGATGTGTTTTCGGATATGTAAAAGATTAGCCGCTATGATCTCAATAATGTGTTAATAGTGTGCAGTATTATTTTTGTTAAATTGTAAACCGATTTGAATGTAATTAAACATTGATCTACACCCCATTTAAACTTAAATTAGTTTATGCTGCATATGCTTTCAGAGAGACGACAAAACATTGTGAATCGCTGAAATTCGTTCATACACTTATTT
This sequence comes from Dreissena rostriformis, assembly GCA_007657795.1. Taxonomy (NCBI): domain Eukaryota; kingdom Metazoa; phylum Mollusca; class Bivalvia; order Myida; family Dreissenidae; genus Dreissena; species Dreissena rostriformis. Next base: position 57,623 of record VMBQ01000802.1, read on the forward strand.
ACGAACATGTTTCGGTTGACATAGAAACGTTTTATAGAAAAGTAGGCGAAGCGTTTCGCATGTGACAACAGATAACAGTTGAAGGAAGAAATAATTATTAATAATATCAATAGATACTTGCCTCAAAAAAATAAGTCTCGTTAAAGATTTGGGTTTGGACCAGTTCCTAAAGAAACTGGTGGTGATGGTGTTAGTTCGTTCAACTACATGGTCTATCAATTTTACGTATAAAGCATTATAAATACATTCCACAAGCCATTGGAAATATTCCAGAAAGTGTTGTACTTAGAGCTACTATGGGTTCTTATTTGTTTCTTTGTAGAAACACATTATATAGTGTGAGTGGTGACAAATACGTTAGTTTCATTATTAATGAATGTTTATTAGTTTGTTGCTATCATTATCTGTGAAATGTAAATTGTATTGAACAAGACAAATCAGTATCCATGTTAAATTTCATTCATATATTTAGTTTTCACTCGTGGTGACTAGTGTAACAACATGCTTTGTTGGACATTCATGAGTTCACGTGTGTCCTTATTGGAGACGACTGAAAATTGCTGACACGGTTTAAGATTATTTTTCAAAATAACGCTGCAGTAAATTAATACAATTTTATTGCATTTGAAAAAGCAAGAAGAAATGTTTCTATTCATACTCGAGTTAAACTCGACGGAGTTTCTAATATTAAAAAGAAACGTAGTTTTTAATTTCGTCGTTGGCGATCTAATGCTTTTATTAATAAGAATAAATAGTACATAACTTTTACGCAATTACTGACTTTACATTATCATTAATATTCTTTCAGAATGGTTGATACCCATGCTACCAATCAGTCTGTTTACTTAAACAATATAGCAGAAAATAGTTGATGGTTGGGTGTTACCATGCAGTGAGTACATGGGCTTGATTTAAACGATCGTTCGTATCCGCAAAAATATAAATTGTTAAATGTAAAACATATTAACCATTTTGCTAACATTCCAGAATTGAAAACCACTGTTATGGCCGCACTCGAAAGTTCGAGGCGGAAAACTTAGGGCGAGTTCAACTCGACATGCGGTGATTTTTGACGCGACTTTCTGACCACGTTCTAAAAGAACCTAAAGAAAAATCGACGGAAAGATCGACAATAAAAACAACTACATTGATTTTAAGTGATCTCGGATGGGCTAGGTAGCCTTATCAACCCTCGAAATGGGTTAAACGAAGATCAAGTTCAATATTGGAAGGGCCTGAAGAGCTCTTATTATTCGTTCGTGAAATTGACACGACAGTCCAATAATTAAAATCGTGTCTTCCGTCGACTCGTGGCCGCGTACAAATAGGAAACATTAAAACTAAATTTGCTGAAGAACCGAAATTCCATTCGGGTTCTTCGGTAGCGAATAACGGCCGTAATTTAGAATGTTCAATACAAAATAAATTGCAGTTTTCATTGACACGGAAAAAGGTAAAATCAATAACGTATAGTCACTGCACCTAGCTCGTATACAGTCACCGGTAAAAAAAAATGCTGTACTTCATGTCGAGTTAAACCAAACTTGCAGCCGATAAACCAAACAGCAGACAAAATTGGAATTATCAGAAAGGATGTAAGTGCATATTTGTGTCATTTCCTTTGATTTAGAGGAGTTTATTTACACTGAAAAAGAAAACTGCGTAAATTGTCATCCCAGATTAGCGTGTGGAGTCCGCACAGGCTAATCCGGGACGAAACTTTACGCCTTAACTGGATTTTTGCTAAGCAGAGACATCATTTAAACGAAAAATTCCATAAAAGCGGAAATTGTCGTCCCTGATTAGCCTGTGCGGACTGCACAGGCTAATCTGGGATGACAATTTACGCACAAGAGTATGCCCAGTTTTCTCAGAACACGCCCAATTTAATATATCTTTGTTAAATACATAATTTGCACGCAAAAAAGCGACGTTTTATTATTTATATTTACAAGTATAAAAGAAAGCTGTTTCGAAGTAACTTGTATAATCTATCTCGAAGATCATTCAACGGTTTATTATTCGATACCGCGTGGGTATTTGGGTTAAACTCAATTATTTCTTGGCATGAGGATTTCATTCATGGATACAACACGAAAACACCTTTAGCACCAAACCCATAAGCCTGACCGACGGAGCCGGGCTTTCCCAGGATGTCAAAGTGGCAGTCGGCCGAGTGACCACAGCTTACCGGCAGTACGGTCTCTAAACCGCGTTAGTTTGATTACGAGACGAACAAACCTGATAAATTTGACAATTACTGACACTAAAAATCTGTCAAATATGACAAATTATGACACATTGTCTATCTCGGCCGCCATTGCATGCCCGTCGAGATTCTGGCGATATTTGGAAAGATTACAACACGCGCCCGCTGTGGAGCGACACCTTGCGTTAATATGTGTGATAAACCAGGTCTCATGGTGGAATGACGGGGTCAGAAAATATTCACAAGATGCAAACGAAATAGGGCTACTATTTTGTTCTTCCGCGAATAGTGGCGCATTTTTAGTAATTATGAGTTCTAAATTAACACTCAAACATGCATAAAATAATATTAACTATTCAAATAAATTGAGAGATGTATAGTTGTCAATAATTAGATCATTACGCATTTAGTTTAGACCGACTGTTTTAGTATGATATACAAGTTAGAATAATACTTATTATTATCAATTAATTAGTATATGTATAATAATAATAATACTAATAATACTAATAAAACTAATAATTATAATAATAATAATAATAATAATAATAATAATAATAATAATAATAATAATAATAATAATAATAACAATAACAACAATAATAATAATAATAATAATTCTTGTTATTATTGTCATCATCAGCAGAAGAATCGCCATTCACCACAAATAAGTATGTATGCATTGATGTTGTTTAACACCATATTACGAGTCATTCTAAGGACGCTCGTGCTGCGGCCTCTGACACTGATGACGGGTATTATTTCCATAAGTCGCAAAAGTCAATACCTGTGGAACAAGTTCAAGATTCTTAAGACGGCTTTGAAATCACTTTCATCAAAGCATTCCGCCCTTTAAACACTTGTACAACAAATAACTGTGCATATTTGCACAAGCTTGTATTGACTAACCGACGGGGACACTTTGTAACGATTGACAAGTATTGTGTGTAACCTCACTTTTGGACTGGTTCTTGGGGTACGCTGCAATTCGGGATTAAGTGATGCACACCGGCGATGAATATGAAAGAAATATGTGTTAATTCAGTGCAGAATTAGCACTATGGTTGTTCTACAATGGATCTCCACCTCTCCAAAACTACTTTATACGCTATTAAGGACAAATATGCGCGTACAATAGCTCCCATACCGCGCGCATGGTATGAAACGCGGACCCGTCTAGCTTAAGGGGTCGATCGCAATTTTAGGGACCGTAGTGACCCTTACAGGCTCGCGACATGTGACCAGCGCCTCTGGAGGGGACGCGTTAAGCACGGCAACGGTTTTTGAGCGCACGGTCAATTGCTAATATTGAAAATGAAGAAATTTCCTGAACTAACAATACTTCGTATGGAACACGCTAATGATCATATCTGTCAGAGTAATAAGATGCGGCGCTGTGAAAATCGAGTGTCCCTTAATTTAATCAAGAGCAAAACGTGCATTAAGTCGAGTTGGTTGTTCTACTTTTGGCATTCCGACCGAAGCACGTTGCGCGCGATTCCCTGGTAATTGGAAGAGAGAAGGCTGGTGATGTTGTAGACGCGCTGCGCACCATTTTGTACATTTAAAAAAAATGCCTGTTCCTATCCTTTATACTCGTACTGAAATTCTAATGTTGATGTGATTAATGGGGCATACATCTACAGCGTATTTGTTTTTCAGTGTGATACACCGCTATATCACAACTGGAAAATATTATTTTATCGAGCCCTTAATCAGATTCTATTTAGTACTTATATTATGTATTTAGCATTTTGAAATCTGAAAACAAATAGTACTAACATCCATTACAATTAGCACTTATTATTAATTTTAATTGCCTTTTCAGTTATATACCTGTTTTTTTTCTCTACAGTTTAATTGTTCGGGTATATTTTCGTTTTTAAAACGGCATGATTTTTTATCCTTTTTGCGAATGTTGATCCACTCTTCCATAATTCTGCGGCACAGCCTTATCAGAGGAGCCGCCTTATGGACAGACAACTGTCTCTTGGTCTTATCGATATAATCCGAACATACCCGATTTTCGCATTTCCGTGCGCGAACTATCGGCACTTTATGTAGATATTTAAACCCAATGTCAATATTTAATGAGATAGGACCGACTAGAAATGACCCGTGTATTTTGTTTCCGACATGGTTTACTCATTTTGTTATCCTTTCAACTACAGCGACATGGCGCTTGGAACGTTTCTTTGATTGTTAATGATTCATGAAAATGGATTGAAACAGATATGACAACGTCCATCCATGTTTTTGTTTCAACGAATCAACGTTTGCAAAATAATGGGTATTTTGTATGTGTGTACATATTTATAAATGTATCGATTGCATATAGAACATTTATACCGCTGACCGTCACAAAGCTTTGAGTCGTTACTCCGTTGCACTTTTTGATTTTTATGATGACGATCTATAACTTTATATTTTAAACATTATTTATTTAATATAATAAGTTCATGCCGCTCCATACTGACATGATATTACCTTTTTTGTATATGGACGCTATTCAAAATAACCTTTATGAATGTAATGAGAAAATGTATGTATACGTGTTCAAACGCTTGATTTATGCGATACCGTAAAATTATTTATATTTGTCGGCAAGAAATTCCGTGTTTAAAAAAGAAGACTTATTCGTTGACACGTTATTTCGTGAATTTCTAAATTTGGAAAAAAATAGGAATTTGTGTCGGTAATTTTCCGATGTGTTTGTGTTAAATTCGTGGATCGGTCATCGCGAAATCAACGAAAAAATATGTTTAACGAATAATGAGGATTTTACAGTATTTTGTTCGAGCGAACATTGCATTCTCACGACATTACGAATCCGGATTGTTTACTCGTATTTTACAATTTCTGTGGTTCAAGAATATATATTATGCCCTGTCGGGTTTTATATAACCCGAGGATTAATCAGTTTCAGCCGATAAGCCGCAGGCTGGGCACGTTAAATTCGCGGTGTGGCCACTTCCTATGATACCGCGGGATCAGAAGAATTCCGGGCAACTTTAGACGCACCGTGAACCTTACAGATTTACTAAGAAAACAGTTTATGTTGTGGAATTGGCTTAATCAATTGGTGTTTATGTATACTTTTCTAGGACTCTATTGATGTTACTGAAAGGTTGCAGGTTGCGGTGACCCCTGGTCAAGTTTTTCTTCGCCATATGACTTGAATTTTGATCTTTGAGGCTTATCTTCACGGACTGTATTATCTTCCGTCGATGATAACCGATTCGGGTACCATATTGGTATAATGGACAAACGTTTTTTTTCAATGCATAGGCAGTAAAGCCTTCCTTTCGAGATTCTTTTGGCAGCTATCGAAAACTTTCTTGTATTTTTATGTTTAATGATCAAAATATCACGTCGACTGTTAAAAACAAAACACACTAAAACGCGAATTTCTTTCATAAGTATTGATTTGTATACCAAATGGGTTATTTAAGAACGATAATGTGGACAATCATAACCCAAAGTTATATAAGTGTAATGCATATCATACAAATGCATGCTAATTACTAGGATGCGAATCCAAGAACTTAATCATAACGTACGCAAAGTAGATTTCATGGACAGCACTACAATTTTACAAAGATCCATCAATAAAAAGATTAATACATATATGACTTCTTTCATTGATTTAGGATGTTAACTGAAACTTATAACACATAATCAAACGCCGATGTCTTTACTACAATTACTTATTAAAGGCCCTATAAAGGTGACGATCCGTAATTATTTACCGATTTTTAAATGATTTTTTTCATATTTTATTTATAAAGGTTTTCAAAAAACAATATAAGCAATACAACTTGTTTTGAGCTCAAAATACAGTGTCCTCCAAGTCAATTGCGTTTACAAACAATCAGTTTATTTACATTGCTGTTTACTCGGGAAAGTGAAAGTGACTCAGGTCACCAAAACTATGTCGTTGATTTTCAACGTTTTCCGGTATCACTCACAAAGTAGGTCTCTTCTAAATGATTAAAACGTTTGTGGTGATCTAGTATGTTACTTTGTGCTGGTAAAAACTTGTTTAAAATAGAATTAAAATTGAATTTTCTTTCGGCTATTTTTAGCATACGTCACCATTTTGAGGCTACACACGACGTAAGTTGCAAAGTTGTAAACATTTTTTCCAATAATGAAACGGGTATATCTTAAATAATTCTTGACAACGTTGCACCTAAGCTGGGTTATTAGCATTTTTTATGCAAGAATAACTGAAATCCGTTAAAAATTAGACCAATTTATATACATAATAATTAGATTTGTCACCTTTATAGGGCCTTTAACAATCAAAAGCAAGCGATGTAGATATCAATAAAATTGTTTTGAAACAATACGCGCAATCTGCAATCAAAAAGCCTCTGCAATACATATACACCGGTCACCCTTGCATGATGTTTTTTCAGCGTATGCCTTACATATGAAATGTTTATCCTTAATACAATTCACGACCTTATTATATATCTGCAACCAAACTAAAGTCACATGTGGAAAGACCCATATTTGATTCCGCCAGCACCACGCGTGTACCGTGTACATACATTTATACAAACCGTTTTGTATCCATGCATATTATTTTCGTTGTAAGTTTTTGCTTCAAGTTAATTTTCGTGTTTTTTTTTCCGTTTAACTAAATTATCCTAGAATAAAATTCGAATATATGGGGTTTGTATATACATTTTGAATACGTGTGTGTTTTTAAAACTGCCAGTTCCTTTGGGTGTTTAGATTTAAAGTACCTTGCTGTAAAATCATTCTCATGAACAATATTAAAATTTTGTGTCGTGTTCTGAGAAAACTGGGCAAAATGCTTGTGCGTAAATTGTCATCCCAGATTAGTCTGTGCAGTCCGCACAGGCTAATCAGGGACGACAATTTCCGCTTTTATGGAATTTTTCCTTTAAATGATGTCTCTTCTTAGCGAAAATCCAGTTAAGGCGGAAAGTGTCGTCCCGGATTAGCCTGTGCGGACTGCACAGGCTAATCAGGGACGACACTGTACGCACATGCATTTTGCCCAGTTTTCTCAGAACACGACACAAATATTCAAACAACACCAGCGAACGGACTTGTACGCACATTCAGACATTCTTATTGTAACGAATAGCTTTATTATTGGTTTAGAATTTGTTAACTGATTTTGTCGTCAAGTTTCGTTACTACCGGTTAATGAACATCTTTATTCAAAAACACAGTATTACGAATTGTGGTTCTGTTTAAGAATATTTACAAAAAATGGCGTCGCTTATAAACTTCCGATTTAGTTAACGTTAAGTATGTTGCATTTACCTAAATAAAACAACACGCACCTTTAAATATAACGATAAAGTGCTTCAGAATTTTGTTGTAAATCAATGACATTTACATTTTTTAGAATACTTTTCTGAATTATTCATGATTTATTTGAAACTACGTAAATAATAAAAAGAAATAAAAATGTTGCACATATAAATAGTAAATACATTTGAATTTAATAACTAAGACTTATTGAGGAAATCGTAAGTAGATAAAACTTGAAATGAGCACGTATATAGCTCAAGTGAACAACTATTATAAAGAACAGAAATACAATATACGAATATGGTTAAATACATTTCCGTATTTTATTAAAAAATTATTTTCCTTACTATGTAGAAAAGTATGGACCGGTACACGTATTTATCCCATCCCTATTTAAGATATCTAGTCAATAATTCTTTTCTATACTCTATTCAAGGTATAAATAATCACTTCAAATTAAAAAAAGACGCCAAAACACACTTTCTTAACAAGTACCGTTAGGGTTGAGGATGGCCGACTGTGTTGTTTTTTAAAGTGTTTGGATATCCCCTGTTTTTGTTGTTTGTTGTTGTTGTTTGTTTTTTGACGAGTTTATAAAATCCAGTGCTCACTCAAATTGTTAGTCGTATATTCATTGCACGAACTCTAGATTTGCTAACACCATTACAAAATAATTTAATAAACCTTAAAAATAATATGTTTGTAGCTAGCTGCAATTTGGTTTATGTGCTATAAGAAGCAGTAATGTAAAGGACCCCTGTGGAAATAAGTCGGAAGACTTTCAAGGGCTTTCCTGGCAGTACATGTCCGTATATTACACTATAATAAACTAATAGTTATCAGTCTAAAATACCAAATTGATAAATGAAATAGTGCTCGAGTTCCATCTGAAGCACAGAACGTCAACATTTAAATGTTTTTCAAATTTATACCTCATGAAGTCAGTTTAATCTGTGATATTTTTGTGCTCAATATATGTGTTTGTTTTTAATTTAATTTGTTTTAAGTTTCTGTGAAAATTGAAAATGTTATTTTTTACATGTATGTGCCGAATAAACCTATCCATCTATAAAGCTGTTTCCATTGTGTATGATGTTCTAAAAATGTGTATAAACAGTGTTCGTTCGAATGATAACATCAAGCATATTTGCGGCATAGATTCTGCAGGATTTTCCGCGTTTTTTCAGATGTCGTCGATCGTTAAAAAAATTACATTGAAATTCCATCTTTTGGTTTTATTTATCACCGGACATGTCTTTTCTGTATTAACAATACATCCGCTAACCCATTTATGCCGAGTGGACACTCCCATCCTTCTAAATTGGATCAGTTTATTTCCGAAATTAGGGATGTCTAGTATATTTATTTCCATATTTAGAATATTTCTTACAGAAATTCCTTAAAGCAAACAGCGCAGACCCTGATGAGACGCCGCATCATGCGGCGTCTCATCTGGGTCTACGCTGTTTGCCAAGGCCTTTTTTCTAGACGCTAGTCATAAATGGAATAAAGGGACTATTTTATTTAAAAGGATCCCGAAGGGGCAACTTCGCTAAAAGATCTGATTTGGGCAAAAATAATAATGTCATTTAAAAATGGATACAACTTGCTGAATACAATAAGAAAATAACTTTTGCATTCCGAGATAATAATTATTTTATAACAAGGGGCCTTTTTGTTGGGCCCTTTTATATTTAGATTTTGACGTCATAATTGTGAGTATGCCATGATTCAATTGTTATGGACAGGGCTCTTAAATAATCATGATAACGCAATTGTTATAACCGACGTCTACTGTTATTTCTTCGTATGGCTTCTAGGTCTAGAGTTCGATACTCCCGTGCGGTTTACTCGTTTTATGACCTTTTTTTCTAACTTGTTCAATCAAACTTATCATTTTTATATTTTATAAGATTCATTAACGTATTGACAATGTTATAGTAAAGTGAATTGATGAAAACATATATAATTTCGTTACAGTAGAAATTTAGTTTTTCCTTGCCATAGTCCCGTTAAATACATTAAACAATAAAATATATTGTTTTCTACATTTCATATGAGGTCATCAGGGCCGAACCGGTATAAAAACGTATTTTATTCAGTATATTTTCAATTTCGTTAAGCGTTAAGTATGTTTTCCGGTTAAACAATAGTTGGAGGCAACACGTATATTTATTTTGAAAATAGGTATTAAATAATCCAAATAGTAATGAAGCTGCATTTCCTTTCAAATATTAATTTATGTTTTTCATTGTGCACTTAAGTCGCTTTAAGTTGTAAAATTATTATGAATAATGTTTGACTGTTAACATTAATCTTTTCTGTTTCTATCAATTAATTAGTCTTAATTTTATTTTATTCTAATGCATTAAACTAGCAGTTGAATAATTTGAAGGAAAAAAAACTCGAACGTGATAATCAAAAAGTGGCTTCATAGCAAACATGATTGCTATACAGTTATTTCAAGTCGCCCTATGGATTTAACATGTTCAAATTGGGGGCTAATTTAGCTCAAATTGGGTTCTAATTTTTGGAATGATGTTTTCAATCCATGAAATAACTGATTTAGGCTTACCTTCGTGATCGCCGCCTGGCGACATTTTGTAATTGTACGCCGTTACGTCCGCATGCCGGGACATCATGGACGCCATGCCGTGGGGATGGTGATGCGGGTTGCTCATCGGCGTCTGCGACAACCCATCCGGTACGCGCCATGGGCAGAACGTCGATGCGGCGCCCATCTGGTGCTGCGGAAGAGACTCTCGGACGTTGTTCACGTTAACGTAACACTGATTCATTCCGGGCTCCTGTTGCAGTGGACCGGAAGCGATGGTGCTGGAGTTGTAACTCCCGGTACCGTGGTTGTACATTGGAAGGTCTCGCGAGAAGTACATCAGATTCCCGGACGACAGCGACTGGTGTTCGAGCAGGTCCGGACTTGTGTTCTGTCGACATCCGGTCGCGTTCCCGAGCCCCAGCAGTTCCTGTATGGCGAAGGAAGGACGCTGGCTACCACCATACATCGAGTTGAAATGACCACCGCTTCCGCCATAAGGTGACTGAAATCCCGCCGAAATATGGGATGCATTTCCGTTCAACAATCCCCCGATGTCTTCTGCACAGAAACCACGTTCGATCATTTTAATGTAAATAATTTATTCAGTTAATCATAAAATAATTTATGTTATTAATCTTTAAAATTATATTTTTGCTAGATATTATGATATTTCACTTTTCTCAAATACATCTATACTGGAAAACATTAATAAAGCGTTATTATTTGTAGTCCAGTTTACTTTAAAGCTTGTCTTTGCTCTTACACCAATTTACGTTTCACGCGAGACTCATATCAGCTTTGATAATCTCCGATTTTGTAAATAAGGCTCTTAATCGAATAACACTTGTCACTGTCAAAAACTACACTTGTCATTAATCTCCTAATGTCTCGTTTAAAGAACGAAAATCTACCATACAAATTACCAGGCACTAAACTCATCGAAAACCAATGTTAGCTATTTATCAAAATCCATTAGGAGTCGGGATCAGCAAATTAATATTTTACTTTTGCTCCCTAGCAAGGCGGTCTTTTGCGATCCATTAGGCCGAATTAGTTACCCCGGAAAATACACGTACCGAGAAAATGTTCGTTTGACATTTAAATTAGCTGCGTTCCCCGGTTGATAGCACCGCCCACGGATTCGACAGAGCGGCTCCGGCAGCCTAGACCAATAGCGCGCAAGCTTTACACTGGGATTGTAAGAATGCTGATCGCTGATTGGTTGGCGGATTCAACAGAAGAAACATAGTGGGGGAAATAGTGCGGATTTTCATAATTTTGTATAACAATTTAATGATTCATATGATTGCAAAACAATATTAGCTTTATTAATTTAATTATCATGAACATAATTTTAGTCGAAGTACGATATAGTTTCCGGATTTTTAACGAATTGTCAGTCATTTTTAATGATTAATATTACCATTCCTTCCGTTTTAGAATTAATACAGGTACTGACACGGTGAATAACCAGTAAAATTATAAGAATACAGCGAGAATGAACATTGTAAAATTTTCTTTATTATATTTAAAAAAAAATCCAATTATGAAATTATTGTTTTCAAACAAATACAAATTTCTATCTCTGCATACTGGTAGGGCCTAAGTAATGTTTTCTAAAGTAAGTCGATTTTCGATTCTAATATATAAATTACGTAATACAAATATACTGTTACTCAGACCGCATGACGTCTGCCCTTCGCAGTACGTCTTTCCGCCGATCAGTTTGAAATATCACGCCTGCCTGAATGCTAACGTAGAATGTTCGCGGATTTTTCTACATACCAATTGTCGCCTTATGTACTTATTGCGTAGCGACGAAAAGCGGTAACCATTCTACAGGAACAAGTAAGCAATCAGACGAAAATTAGCCGGACCATTAACTGTCGCAGCTTGCCTTCGTCTACCGGATATTACCCTTCAATCCGAATTCATGGTGTTTTCTAACCTTAAAAATCTGTATGAATTTTTTTGCATCGCTACATAACATTTTCACGATTTCTTTCCTTTTGCGGCATTCAGAACAATCGAGCTAATTACTAACTATATGCATAGATATTGTTTAATAAGTATGACTGCAGACACAAATTACCACATCTAGTTGGCGGAGGTCTATTTTATATTGGTATATAAGTTTAGTTTGATACTTGCTGCGTTCTTGGCAAGCGCTTTTTGGAAATATAAATTATTAATGCTTGCTTCCCTCATTCGGTTCGTTGATGGATGCCGTTAGAAGCTATGTCCATTCCTGACAACCTATTAAAGGCGACATCATAAACGTTGCAAGACAAATGGAATCTACTAATTTCGTGTGTTGTTGGATATTTAGTTGTGTCAGTGTAAAAAAGTCGTTTCGGGGTAAACAATTATCTAAAAATATGCTCACAAACGTGCTTAAGACTTTTAGAACGAATTCATAGATATATACCCGTAAGTACACGGTTTATACAAAACGTTCTTTATATATCGTGAGCAAATGAATTTCATCTTACGATAACTTCGACCTTAAAATCAATAAACCAAACTATCCAGCATACCGACTTAAATGATCGTAGGTCAAAGCGGTACACTTTGACTATTTAGTATATATCGTTCCTGAACGAACTGGTGTACGAACAGAAAGACCGACTGACTAACCGTCTGACGTAGCAATACAACCAATCGGCTTCAAATGGTTGGGCATTTTTAATATATCCTTCATACTGATACAGTTGCTGACATGGGGAATTTACAATCATACTCGTTTATATCCAGTCTCGACTGCAGTCATATGCCTGTCGCGGAATATGAAATACACCACATTTGTCTCATCTCCACGTGTTAAAATTACCCGTTAATTAGTTAAACAAAGCTAATCAAATCCCAATTAAGGCCCATTCGCAAACAGAAAGTGACTTTAGCAGTGTGTACACAGATACTCAGGGTGTGAGTACAAGGGATCTCGGTGTTTCTAGTGCGGCGAAATACCGGATTGTGGAGCGATATACTATGGACCGCTAACTGGCAATGTTTGCTTTTCTTATTAACGGTATCTTTCAGTATCTACGGTGACAAAGGATTCCATTGACAGATCAGCATTTGCCTATATTGTTTATTTGCGCAAAGGTGAGACAACAATTGTTAACAGTATAACCCGACAGTTTATTTATCGGTTGATAACTCTATAACATCATGTTGTTGTTTAGTTGTTGGTGCTTCTGCTGTTTAGGCCGAGGAGCAGAAAGTTGCTTTGAGCCGCGTTCTGGGAAAACTGGACTTAATCCATGTGCGATGTGTCGTCCCAGATAAGCCTGTGTAGTCCGCACAGGCTTACCTATGACGACATTTCTGCCTAAATTGCATTTTCGCGAAGAAGATACTTCATGTAAACGGAAAATACCATAACAGCGGAAGGTGTCGTCCCTGATTAGACTGCGCGGACTGCACAGGCTAATATGGGACGACTCTTTACGCACATGCATTGAGTCCCATTTTTTCCAGAGCGAGACTCAACTTTATTTTACTGCTGTTTCTGTCAATTAAAAAAAGTAGGACAAAGATGATCGTCTTACCTATATTTTATGTTAATGTCACCCCGACGTTTACTGCTATTAGTTTTGAGATTTTATATAGGGTCTACATCTTAAACATTTGTATTTGAATTACAGGCACACGGCAATATTCTGGTGTTTCTGTGAACCAATCTAGACCATTGTTTTGACAGTGATAAAATAAAGTCTTGCATGTCTGAGAATGTTGGTGAAGATGATGATCGAATGAACAATAGTGTCGTGTTCTGAGAAAACTGGGCATAATGCGTGTTCGTAAATTGTCATCCCAGATTAGCCCCTGCAGTCCGCACAGGTAAATCAGGGACGACAATTTCCGCTTGTATGGAATTTTTCGTTTAAATGATGTCTCTTCTTAGCGAAAATCCAGTTTATGCGGAAAGTGTCGTTCCTGATTAGCCTGTGCGGACTGCACAGGCTAATCTGGGATGACACTTTACGCACAAGCATTATGCACAGTTTTTTTCAGAACACGACACATATAGCCAAAAGAACGTACGTTTTGCTGTTTGTTTGTTTGTGTATTTTGTTTATGAAATAAGTCTGGTCTGGTCCTTTTTCGAAACGGTTCACGAGATTAATGTCGAACAAAATCTACACGCACGTAAGATAATGATTGAAGACTCTTTATCCAATAAATGAGCCTTGTATTGGGAAACTTGGTTTAATGCATGTGCATAAAGTGTCGTCCCAGTTTAGCCGTGCGGTCCGCACAGGCTAATTTGGGAGGAAACTTTCCGAAAAAACTGCATTTTCGCTAAGAAGCGACTTCCTTTAAACTAAAAATACCATAAAAGCGGGAAATTTTATCCACGATTAGCCTGTGCGGGCTGCACAGACTAATCTGAGACGACACTTTACGCGCATGCATTAATCCTAGTTTTCCCCGAGCGTGGCTCAATTGGCCGTTTTCTAATTTTCGCGCAAAAATCTGGCAAAAATGTGTACTTCAAACTTGTCCATTTCAAACTGTTTTGTAATCTGACTCTTACAAACTTTTGAAGTAAGTTTGTTCAATATCATATTTTAAAAAATAAAAATAAAGCGTGTGTGTTGCTCAAACTCCGTTTGGCAACATTTTATCCTAAGAAAGTGCAATAACTCTGGTCCATATTCTTATAAAAGTGGGGAAATCTTAAAAAAAAAAAAATCGAAACAATTTTCAGCTGACCTACACACACTATTTTTTGGTAATATTCGTGGAAATAAAAGACCCACCGAAAAACAAGTGGTGCTGCGTTGCTGTATTCGGAAAATAACTCTTGATTGATCTTCTTGTGCAGTATTCTCCCTTTGATATCATTATTTTGAATACATAAAATGTACACTATTATAGAAGAAGACTTGTCCAGTCTTGGGACAGCTCATGTTGGCTAGTCTAATGGGAGAATGAATAGATTTTCACAGAGCTATTGATTACAAGAAGGGGAGCTTCCTTATACACCCTTTTTACGTAGTGGTAGGTAGATATACAGGTGCTGTTTTCGAGGATATTTTAAACAACAACGTCAAAAAGGCAAGACCAGTTATGCGTCTTAAAGGCAAGGCCAGTTATGCGTAAAAAAGGCAAGGCCAGTTATGCGTCAAAAAGGCAATGCAAGTTATGCGTCTTAAAGGCAAGGCCAGTTATGCGTCTAAAAGGCAAGGCCAGTTATGCGTCTAAAAGGCAAGGCCAGTTATGCGTCAAAAAAGCAAGCCAGTTATGCGTCAAAAGGCAAGGCGAGGTATGCGTCAAAAAGGCAAGGCCAGTTATGCGTCAAAGAGCAATGAAAGTTATGCGTCAAAAAGGCAAGGCCAGTTATGCGTCAAAAAAGCAAGCCAGTTATGCGTCAAAAGGCAAGGCGAGGTATGCGTCTAAAAGGCAAGGCCAGTTATGCGTCAAAGAGCAATGAAAGTTATGCGTCAAAAAGGCAATGCAAGTTATGCGTCAAAAAGCAATGCAAGTTATGCGTCAAAAAGGCAATGCATTTTATGCGTCTAAAAGGCAAGGCCAGTTATGCGTCAAAAAAGCAAGCCAGTTATGCGTCAAAAAGGCAAGGCGAGGTATGCGTCTAAAAGGCAAGGCCAGTTATGCGTCAAAGAGCAATGAAAGTTATGCGTCAAAAAGGCAATGCAAGTTATGCGTCAAAAAGCAATGCAAGTTATGCGTCAAAAAGGCAATGCATTTTATGCGTCTAAAAGGCAAGGCCAGTTATGCGTCAAAAAAGCAAGCCAGTTATGCGTCAAAAAGGCAAGGCGAGGTATGCGTCTAAAAGGCAAGGCCAGTTATGCGTCAAAGAGCAATGAAAGTTATGCGTCAAAAAGGCAATGCAAGTTATGCGTCAAAAAGCAATGCAAGTTATGCGTCAAAAAGGCAATACCAGTTATGCGTCAAAAAGGCAAAGCCAGTTATGCGTCAAAAAGGCAAGCCAGTTATGCGTCAAAAAGGCAAGGCCAGTTATGCGTCACAAAGGCAAGGCGATTTATGCCTCAAAAAGGCAAGGCAATTTATGCGTCGTCGGTGGCTGAATCAGCGGTCACTCTCTGATTTATGTTGTACTGAAAACCTTCAGTGAAGCTTTGATTGTTATATCACAGGGTTGATTGTTTGTACAGGGTTTTTTCAGCATAACTGAACCTCCATCTTTTGCGTTACCACTTAATATATTATATATATGCTGGTGTGTATCGGTTTGTCATACACAAGTTGATATCCATTAAGTCATTCTATTGGATATCGAAATAGGCAATTTTAGCAAACCTGTTTTATTAAAAACTACACCAGTGCATTTGTTTTAATCAGGATTCGTTCGGTGATGACATTATATAAAAGCAGTTTGCAATTGTTAACCATTGCATTTATTATTTACGTTAAAATTGAATTCAATTCAATATTCCAACATATAAACTTGGCATGTATAAATAGAAGTTATCACCGTAGTTAGTCACTCTGGATAAGCAGACGATTTATTGCATAACTCTTTCTTACGTAGGATTCCGGATATAGTCGATGTAACTGGTGAAGATGCGACAACGATTTACTAGTTCGTATGTCTAATTCATGTATCATCTTACAGTTATCTTCACGAATATTATGACGTCCAACCTTGAAAGAGTTAGAGTATGCATATCGTGTGTTTCTGTAATTGTTTTGCGTGTGCGTGCGCGCGTGTATTTCGAAGCTTATGAGGTCCTTCCGCGCCTGCGGCTGCATTATGTGTGGACCCGGATTTTGCCCCAGCACTCCTACATAATTAACTTACTAGACTCACGAAAGTTGGGACGAATTTGAATCATAGCTGCAAATTACTGTTTTCTCTAGTTGTTATTGTAATAATTTGATGTGGCCATTTGTCGTGGGGGGAGGGGGAGCAGGAGTACCCGGAGGAAACCCCACCTGTCCGGTATGATGACCATCAACTAAACTCACATGCTAACGGGAACGGTGATTGAACCCGGATCGCCCAAGTGAGAAGCGCGTCTACCAACAACTGCGCTTACCGGACAACCAATTGTTTTGCTATTTGAACAGACACACGGCAATATATTGGTGTGTTTTTAAACCAATCTAGATCTTTTTTACATTAACAAAATAAAGTATCGTGCTAACCCGCATGCTAGTCAAGTTTTGTCGAGATCGGATGAACAATTTAGCCAGTGCAGCGTACGTTTTGCAGATTGATTTTGTGTGTGATGTGTGTTCTTATTAAATAAGTCTGGTCTGGTCCAATTTCGAAACGGTTCATGAGATTTATGTCAAACAAAATCTACATGCGAGTTTAATTATGAGTGTGCACCAACATGAACACTCTTAATTCAATAAATGAGCCTCGTTCTGTGAAAACTGGGCTGAATGCATGTGCGTAAAGTGTCATCACATATTAGCATGTGCCGTCGCGCAGGCTAATCTGGGACGACACATTCCGCCTCAACTGGAATTTCGCTAAGAATAGACTAACATTGAACTAAAAATACCATAACAACGGAAAGTGTTGTAAAGTGCACAGGCTAATCAGGGACGACACTAAACGCACATGTTTTAAGCCCAGTTTTCTCAGAGCGTGGCTCAAATGACCGTTTCCTAATTTTCTCGCAAACAAATGGCAATAAATGTGTACATACAGCTGGACCATTCCGAACTGTTTTGTAATCTGACCACAATGAACATGCTATATAAGTGTGTTGTATTTTATAAAATATTATTTATATGTTACGTAATATCATTCAACCCATACATAGTTTAAATGCGTATTAACCAAAATGTCGAAGTCAGTTATGCGTCGTCAATGGTTGAACCACCGGTCAAACTATTGGATTGAATTGTGCTGAAAGCCCTACAGTCAAAATTGTGCGCTTGCGCTGATATGATTTAGTTGTTTACCAGTTTTTTCAGCATAACTGATTTTCATAAAATAGTTTGTACATATTGCATCAATATAAATTTTGAGTAAATTGACGATTGGTCCGGTCCCTCTCCTTAATATAGCCTCCCGTTTGCAAATTAGCATCTCGTTCATTGATGGCAGCTGTTATCCAAAACAATGACTTATACAGGAAAGTCGTCTGCGCTAAACCAAAACTGCGAATTTGTTAATGTACTTATAACATTTTTGGAGATATCTTTGCATAAAAATAGAATATTCTAATATGAATTTCGGATTCGAATATTCGGCCGATTTTCGAATATTCGGTCCCATCCCTAATTTTAATGTGTAACCACGATGGCCCTAACGGTATTCCGTAGGTCCCACCGCGCCTGAGGCTACATTATGTGTGGACCCGAAGTGTGTCCCCCCCCCCGCACTCCTACATAATCGACTTACTAGACTTACGAAGGTTGGGACGGATTTCAATCATAGCTGCAAATTACAGTTATCTATAGTTTTACTGTTACAATAAGGTGTGGTCTTATGTTGTGGGGGGAAGCCGGAGTACCCGGAGGAAACCCCACCTGTCCGGTATGGTGACTACCAACCAAACTCACATGCTTCCGGGAAGGGGGATTGGACCCGGGTCGCATAGGTGAGAAGCGCGTCTACCAACCACTGCGCTTACCGGACAGCCAATTGTTTTGCTATTTGAATTACAGACTCATGACAATAAGGTGTTGTTTATGTAGAAAAAAATCTAAACCAATCTAGAACTTTGTTGACAGTGACACAATAAAGTATTATGTTTATCCGCATGCTAGTGAAGTTAGGTCAAGATCGGATGAACAATATAGCCAATACAGCGTACGTTTTGCAGATTAGTTGTGTGTTGTGTTTTCTTATGCAATAAGTCTGATCCGGTCCATTTTCGTAACGGTTCTTGAGATATATGTCAAAATCTACATGTAAGTTTGGTAAGTATTGCACAAGAAATGAAGCCTCTCAACCCAATATATGAGTCTCGTTCTGGGAAGACTGGGCGTAATGCACGTGCTTAAAGTGTCGTCCCATATTAGGCTGTGCAGTCCGCCTCAACTGGATTTTCGCTAAGAAGATACTTGCTTTAAACAAAAAATTTCATAAAAGCGGGAAGTGTCGTCCCTGAATAGCCTGCGACTCAAATTTATATTTTAGCGGACTACACAGGCTAATCTGGGACGACACTAATGCATTGAATGCAGTTTTCCCAGATTTAAAATGACCGTTTTCTCTTTGTTCGCTAACAAATGGCAATAAATGTGTGCTACAAGCTCGACCACTTCGAACTGTTTTGTAATCTGACTCTAATAAACATGCTAAGTAAGTTTATAAAATATCGTGCTAAAAAATAAAGCATGTATGTTGCACAAATTCCGTTCGGCTGCATTTTCTCCTAAGAAAGGGCAATTACTCTGGCGTTGCTAGTCCGGTCAAAAGGTCCTTGTATGGTCATGGACAAACGTTTCGAGTGTGGTCAATATGGCATGATATGTCAAGTCTCTAATACGACTTAC
This sequence comes from Dreissena rostriformis, assembly GCA_007657795.1. Classification (NCBI taxonomy): domain Eukaryota; kingdom Metazoa; phylum Mollusca; class Bivalvia; order Myida; family Dreissenidae; genus Dreissena; species Dreissena rostriformis. The sequence continues at coordinate 77,134 of VMBQ01000802.1, forward strand.
CAATTCATTCACAGCATCGCCCCAAGCTAGTTTGGTAAACTAGAGTTACAACTTATTAAGAAAAAAGTTTAGGCGTAAAATAAAAAGTCGTGCGTTTCCACTAACCCGCCCGACCTTATTTTTTGTGCCAACAAACTTTCTGTATTCCAGTTTGAGTTTTTTGTCATCTTTGCTTAATTCTAACATATGTACTAAATTAACTATATCCTGTGCGATAATTTCTGCTATATTCGATCATATTCGATAACTGAATTTTAAAATAAAAATTATTTAAAAAGGAATGTTATATAGTAATTTGGAACAGTTCTTCATATAGTTGCATGTTCTTATTAAAGTGGGGAATCGTAAAAAAAAGTAAACGGCAAAAATGTTGAGCCTACCTACCCTTTTTGTAAATGGGAGTGGAAACAAATGACATCCTCGTGCTGGCATTATGGAGTCTTTAAAGTAAAATAATGTATAAGATGTGAACATGTCAGGTAGAGGCTATACAGAAGTCCATCCGTTTCATTCTTGCCTTTGGACTGCACTTGTCGCGGCGATCGAGAAGAAGATGTGAACATGATTTTGATTTGACACTTTCAGTTCAAACTTTCAGATTCACCAGCTTACTGAACAGAGCGTTGAAACAAGTTATCATTCAATAAATTACTGAATTATATTATTATAATATATTAAGAGCCCACACCTTATTTATATCATAGGATACGATTTTGATCAGCTTTCAACCAATAACATACTGTTGAAATGGCTATTAAACATACAGTATGATGCATGCGAGTTTGGCTGGATGTTATCATTAAAAAATATACATCTGCTGATGGGCATAAGTAGACTCAGATTTTTTTTAATATAAAAACGTTACGGTCGTCGTTTTATTAATTGTTTCTAACTGATATACAATTCTATTATTCATTGAAATCGTGCGCATTTGTAAAACTAAGTAATATGAAATATAATTATGATATGTGGTCTTTATTTGTTTGTCGAGGATGCGACAACTTACTTAAGAACAGGTGCCTTCAAGCAAACTTAACTAACATGTCGGAAGGTCAGCAATATATTTAATGAACAAAAAGGCGAGGCCAGTCATGCATCGTCGGTGCATCGACCACCGGTCACTCTTATTTTTTAGGCGCTTATTCATTGTTCAGATTTTTGATTGAGTTTGTACAGGTTTTTTTCAGCATAACTGAACCTCCATCTTTGATGTCACCGCTTAAAACTATATATATGCTGGTGTTTACCGGTTCGCCATACACAAGTTGATATCTATTTAGTTATAACATTGGATAACGAAATGGGCAAGTTTAACAAACATTTATTCCTGAAAACTGCATCAGTGCATATGTTTTTATTCAGCATTCCTTCGGTAATCACATTATATGCAAACGTTATCTAATGGTTAAACATTATATTAATCATTTAAGTTAAATTAAATTTAATTTCAATATTTCCACATATGAACATGGCACATAAAAATAGACGTTATCTTTCTCATGTTTCTAGTGTGTCAGTTTGGATTAGCAGTCGGTTAACTGCATAAATCTCTCATACGGAGTATTCCGGAGATAGTCGCTGTATCACGATTGTCTAGTTTTTATGTCCTTATCCTCTTTATCATCGTATGGTTATCTTGACAAATATAATGAAGTCCAACCTTGAAAGAGTTAGTGTATACATAGTGTGTGTTTCTATAATTGTTTTGCTATATTATGACTTGAAACGAAAGAATAAAAAAAATGCATAGGGCTAAGCACCTGCAATAAAATGATTTCTTCCACCTCGACTGCTTAATTTAACCACGAATTGTGTACTCAGTTTATCTGGCTCATGTTTCGTCAATAATTTTAAATTACAACATCTTAACATTTTCCGATTTTAAAATCTGAATATAATTTTGAACTTTTATCTTAATCAAAGCTGCCGTAATAGCATGCGATAACATGCAAACGATACAGGATACAACAAGCAAATTCGTTGAATTGATATCCCCCGCCAAATAAATTGTGTTTAAGGATGGGTGCAAAACCATTGATATATGGTATAGTCATAAAAAATATATTTAATTAGGGGTAGGGTTTTTGTTTGTAGGCATTTAAATTCTCCTCACTGATATATATACACCCATGAAGTTTCATATTGAAATATTGTGGCGTATCTGAGATATAGCCCTGAAAAGTTACATCATACAAAAACAACAAAGGGCAATAACTCTTATTTAAGAAAGTGTAGGGTTATGGTTGTTGTGCATAGAAATTCCTCCGATTGATTTCTTGTTGAAATCTTGTGTCGTATCTGAGATACAGCCCTTAAAAGTTACATCATACAAAAACAACAAAGGACATTAACTCTTATTTAAGAAAGTGAAGGGTTATGGTTCTTAAGCATGTCACTTCTCCTCATTGATAGCAATATACGTGCGAAGTTTCATGTTGAAATCTTGTATCGTATCTGAGATATAGCCCTGAAAAATTACATCATACAAAAACCGCAAAGGAAAATAACTCATATTTAAGAAAGTGAAGGGTTATGGTTGTTAAGTATGACACTTTTCCTCATTGATATCAATGTACCCATGAAGTTTCATGCTGAAGTCTTGTATGGTATCTGAGATATAGCCCTAAAAAGATGTATCATGGACAAAAACAAAGGACAATACCTCTTATTTAAGAAAGTGTAGGGTTATGGTTCTTTTGCATGGCGCTTTTCCTCATTGCTATCATTGCTACACCCATGACGTTTCATATTGATGTCTTATATAGTTTCTGATATTTGTGACAAAAAGGCGGACGGACAACGCAATTTTTATATCCCTCCGCCTTGGCGGGGGATAAAAAGCGAACAGTATGCTTTATATAAGCGTTCTGTGAAAACGAGGCTTAGTGCATGTGCGTAAATTGACAACCCAGATTAGCCTGTGCAGTCCTCGTTCCTGGTCCGATCTGGTTCATTGACGAAAGGTCAATGAGTGTATGGTCATGGGCAAACATTTCGAGTTTGATCAATATTACATGATATGTCATGTCTCTAATCCGACTTACCAATGCATTAACATTATCGCTTCAAGTGCAACGGATTGGTAAACTATATTTATAAATTATTTAAACAAATTTAAGGCGTACAAAAGTATTTTTAACAATCGTACGTTTCGACTTACCCGACCGATCTTATTATTTTGTGCCACCCCTAAACCTTTTTGTGTAACCCAAGTGTAGTTTCCTATCCTCTTTGATTAATTCTATCATATTCATTTAATTTACTACAAGAATTATCTTTAGGCTAATTTCTGCTACATTCGATCATATTCGCTTATACCCCCGTCACACCGGACTGGCGTCCTATCTGCGTCCTTACGGCGACCCAGGTCGCCGTGAGGACGCCATAGACGCCGGAGAGTCGCAGTAAGGTTGCAAGAAGACGCAGTGAGGACGCCGAAAATTGCTCAGGTCGCGAGCCCACCGCGACTACTTTGAACTTGTTTAAAGTAGTCGCCGAAGTCCGGCGTTCTTATGGCGTCCTGTTAAGGACGTCGTAGGGACGCCGTAGAGACGCAATAGTCGTAGTAGGGACGTGGTAGGGTCGCTGTAAGGTCGCCATGGACGCCGTGTGGTCGCCGCTCAAACCCACATACAATGATCATTGACTGCAAGGTATGTCGCCGTGTGTTCGCCGCTGCGGGGACGCCATGGTCGCAATAAGAACGCAGTAAGAACGCCAAGGACGCCGTATGGTCGGCTTTGATCGCCGTACGAACGCAGTAAGGTCGCGAGGGAAGTATTAAGTGAGGACGCGTAGAACGCCATAAACCAGGACGCTGGTGTGACGGGAAGGCGAAAAACAGCATTCTTACCGATAAGTCATTGGCGTCCTTACTACGACAATCAGAAATGTCCAGAAACACAGTTTTAGGTCGCCGTAAGGACGCCAGTCCGGTGTGACGGGGCTATTATAACATAAGTTTAGAGTAAAATAAGATTCTTTAAAAAGGAATGTTATACAGAGATTGGGAATAGTTCTGCATATAATTGCATATTCTTATTAAAAAAAGGAATAGTTAAAAAGTAAAGAAAAAAGGTTTAGCTGACCTACTTACCCTTTTTTGGAAATGTTTTAGTTGAAACAAATGATATGTTCGTGTTTGCCTTATGTTGTCTTCAAAGTTAAATCATGTATAATTTAAAGTATAAGATGTTCAAATGTCATGTAGAGGCTCTACAGAAGACCATCCGTTTCATTCTTGCCTCCGGACTCCAAATGTCGGCGATCGAGAAGAAAAAGAAGAAGCAAAAGAAGAAGAAGAAGAAGAAGAAGAAGAAGAAGAAGAAGAAGAAGAAGAAGAAGAAGAAGAAGAAGAAGAAGTGAAAATGATTGTTATTTGAACATCAGTTCAAACTTTCGGATTCTCCAGCTTATTGAAGAGAGCGTGGAGACAAGTAAATGTTCAGTAAATTACTGAATTATCTTATTATAATATGTAAAGAGCCCACAACTGATTGATTTTGATAATCTTCAACATATTGCGTTCCGGTAAATGGCGTTTAAACATACAATATGATGCATGCGAGTTTGGCTGAATGTTACCATTACATTTAAATATATATCTGCTGATGGGCTTAAGCATACCCAGATTTTTTAAATTAAAAAACTTTACGGTTATCATTTTATTTACTGTATCTAACAGATACAAAGTTCTCATTTTAACTACGTGCATTTCACTGAAATTTTGCGCATTTGTGATACAGAGTAATATGCCATATAATTATGATATGCGGTCTATATTTCTCACTTTCGAGGATGCGACAACTTGTTGATGTACAGGTGCCTTCATTCAGGCTTAAAAAAACATGTCGGAAGGTCAGCGTTGTATTGAATAAAAAAGTATGTATGTGTTTTATAATTCCATACAACCCATACGGAGTTTAGATGCGTTTTAACACAAAAAAGGCGAGGCCAGTCAAGCATCGTCGGTGTTTGCCCACCGGTCAATCCAACAGTTTATTCACATCTGCAATGTGTCTATACAATGAAGTTGGTTACCAGAAGGTAATTCTTTGTTTTTGTACAGGGTTTTTTCAGCATAACGAAGCCTCCAACACTTAATTTACCGCTTATTGTTATATATGCAGGTGTTTATCGTTTAACCATACACAAGTTGACATCCAATTAGTCATTCTAGTGGATAACGAAATGGGCCAGTTTAGCAAACATTCATTCGTGAAAACTACGCAAGTGCATGTATTTTTATTCAGGATTCTTTCGGTGATCATATGATATAAAAACGTGATGCAATTGATAAACATGGTATTTATTATTTAGGTTAAAATAAAATATAATTTCAATCTTTCCACATATAAATATAGCACATATAAATATACGTAATCAGTATAGTTTTAAATATGTCCTAATTATATTTATCATGGTACAGTTATCTTCACGAATACTATGACGTCCAACCTTGAATGAGTTAGAGTATACATATATTGTGTGTGTTTCAAAAACTGTTCAGCTTTCGCTTTTTGATGACTTGAAACGGATACAAAAAGGCAGAAAATGCTTCAATAGGGGTTCGAACATGCAATTAAAAAAAATATTCGCACAGCCATTTTGACTTCTTTAGTTAACCACGAATTTGTGCTCAGCTTAACTGGCTCATGTGTCGTCAACAATTTCAAAATTCACCATCTAAGCAATTTCTTTATTTTAAATATGAATATACTTTTGAACTTTTATTTTTTTTCTTAAGAAGATTTGGTAACATGCAAACGATACAGAATACAAAAAGCGAACAACAGTAAAGAGAATAGTTCAATTAAAAAAAAGGCTTAAAATGAAAAGTTGTTTCCACGGACCAGATCAACACTTATGTTGCAAAAGATTTGGAAGTTTTGTCATTGTATATGTAATGTACGGTTATAAAAGGAAAATAACTTGTGTATACTATAAGTTTCAAGAAACAAACAACCTGTTTTCTGTGTTCATAGCATTTTTACGAATAATCATATTACATCATTGCACATCAATGATGAATACTATTATATGAAGGGATAGCTTTGTAACAAATGTTAACAACTTATTACAAATTGTGGAGAATTAGATTACGCGTAACTACTATTTTGCTTTTAAAAAATAGTATGCTTTTGCAAAATATAATTATCTTAACAAACTTGTTTTGTCATCCGTATTCACAAGCTATGAAAGGTGTTCCATTAAAGGACTTTGATAAAATCAATTACTTACTATTTTCGTAAAAAATACTCGCAAATACATGCATCCCAAAGATACTCATATGCATCCCCAAAAAGATTGTCGTTACATAAATGGCAAACACTTTGAATTTTGTCTATCTTTATTTTTAAGGAATCAGGGACCTATACAAAAATCGCTTGCCCGAGTGAACCTGTCGCTCAAACATTTCAGAACCAAAGTATTATCGATAACTATGGAAACGATGTCGATTTTGTTTGTATATGTACCTGAAGCAATCTATCATATTCAATAGTCATTTTATGGTATGCACGCATAAATCTACACATAAACATTGTGAATTCGAAAGGTTAACCAGACTGACTAAAACGCTGTTAATGTGCTGAATTTATATACCATATATCATAAAGGCGTCGTATTTACTGACAAATTTTGCATTCTTTAGGATCTTGCTTGATCTGGATCTGGATAAGTACGTTGCAGAGCCTTTCGGCATCGGCGCAACGGTAGAGAGGGTGGTTAGTACCACTGTAGGACAGTTGACCTGAAGCGCTCAACTGTGTCTGCACGCACAACACATTTTTCCAGATTGTTCCACGCTATTAGTGTCTTAGGGAAGGAAAAAAAGTTCTATTCGAGTTATGCACTGGATTGGTATGAAACACTTAGAGTTTTTATTCGAGTATTTTTCAACAATGTTATCTGCTTTATAGTCTGAGAAAGTCTTAGAGGTAATTCTACGTTTAGATTGCCGGACTGGAGTTAGGAAGTCTTGGCTAGACAGGGCTGGCACCAGCCCCTAAACCACCTTATAGAAGAAGATCAGTCTGTTTGCCTTTCTTCTTTCCTGGAGAGATGGGATCTTCATACGCTTCAGCATATTTGTCACGCAGCCTTGTGTTTTGGTGTTATAGTCTCCGGTTATGAATCTCGCCGATTGTTTTTGGATCTTTTCAATTTTGTCGACGTCTTTTTGGAGGTGTGGATCTCAGACAATGGAGCTATATTCTAGAGTTGACCTTATTTAGGCAAAGTAAGCTGTTTTACGGCATGATTAAGGGCAGTGTTTCAGGTTACGTTATATGAAGCCAAGTGTGGAATTGGCTTTTTTAATGATCTTATTTATATGTGAGCACCAATTTAGGTCTTCCGATATTGTTACTCCGAGGTATGGGTTTTCTGGGACTTGTTGGAGGATGTGGTTTTCGAGCTGGTTACATGTTGAGGTTTTCTGGTTTTTGGTAAGAATATAACGGGTAGCATTTTTTTGGCGTTGAATCGCATTTCTAGTTTATTAAGGTCTTGCTGTATGATTTCATGGTCTGGCGACTTCTGATGGTGCGGTAAAGTTAACAATCATCTGCAAATAGGCGGACCGAGGACTTAACTGAATCGGGTAGGTCGTTGATGTGGCAGAGGAATAGCAGGGGGGCCAAGGACTGATCCCTGTGGTATACCGGATTCGACTGTTGCCGGATTTGATTTCTCTTCCTCCACAATAACTTTCATGCTCCTATCTGTAGGGACGTCCTCGAGCGAGTGGTTGATTTTACCAGTAACGCCAAACTGCTCCAGTGTATGTAGGAGCTTTTTATGTGGGACAGTATCAAAGGCCTTGCTGAAGTTCAGGATAGCCATATATATCTGCATGCCAGTCATAGTTGGTAAGAAGGTCGTGGACAGTGGTCAGTAGTTGCGTTTCACAGGAGTATCCAGTACGAAAGCCATGGTTAAGTTAAGTTAGGATGCTGTTATTTTCCAGATGGTTTAGGATGTGTTTGCATATGATATGTTCTAGGAGCTTGCATGTTACACAGGTAAGGGAGACGGGTCTATAATTTTCAGCTAGGTGGACATCGCCTTTCTTGGAAACTGGTGAAACGAAAGCATCTTTTCAATCCCGAGGGAGGTTTCCTGAATCTATGGATATTTGGAAGATTATTGATAATGCATGTGTTAACTGGCTTGCTCAGGTCTTCAATACTAAGTTTGGTATCATGTCTGGTCCCTGAGCTTTGGCAGGGTTGATGTTACGAAGGAACTTCTCAACGCAAATTGTGGTGATGCTGAGTGAAGGTATTTGTGTACGACAACTCTTTGTAGTGTCTGGAAGATGTGTTTCTCCTTTGTTTGTTGGAGATTGAGGATTTAAACTGGTCAATCAGCAACTGGGCTTTCTCCTTACTGTCGCTCACAAGTCCACCAATTTTTTTCAGTGGTGCAACGCCGGAGCCATCTTGTCTGCGGGATTTCACGTAACTCCAGAAGGGTTTGGCATTGTTTTCATCGAGGCCTTTTTGTATTGTGCTATTGATGTGGTTTATTTCGGCGTTCTTAAATATATTTTTTTACTTTCTTTCTGGAAGGACTTTAAGGAGTTCCATTGTTTACTATTCTTAGCGTGTTTATAAAGTCTTGATTTGAGTCTGATCATCCTTCTCAGGTTTTTGTGTAGCCGTGGTAGAGACTTGCGCTTCTTACTCATATTAGATGGTGCGTGTTTATTGGTTGACTTTTCGATGCCAGCGTTAAATGTGTCCCATACTGACAGAATGGTTGAATCTTGGCTTTTAGCTTCATTAACGACTGTGGCTGAGAGATGCTGCATATCCTTGTTGATGCTATCCCAGTTTAGAGAGAATATAAATCTGATAGGCCTTTGTTTAATCTTCTGGGGGATGATATCTATATCAGTAACCACCATGGCATGGTCACTAATACCAGGAACTGAGGATGACGTTTTCGCCAGAGATGGGTTATTGGTTCATAGGAGATTCGATGAAAGAAAATAGGCGCGTATGGAAAGAAAAGAGTGTGTAGTGTAGCCTGTTTTGAATACAGTTACATCCCTTTGTTTTAAAAACACCAAGGTCGTAGCATAAACAATCTTTGTTGAACGATGCTGAGGCATTTATTGAAAGGGAACGTGATTGCGCGTGTAAAGCTTTCATATCAGACATGTTCATGCTATCACAGCAAGTCGGGAGTGTATGGCCATAGACCGAAACCCGTGCAAAGCCACTTTCAAGGTAAGACAGAAACGTTTGCTAATTAGGTCAAATGAGTGAAGGTGTGTGGACATGAATTAAATTGATTGGTTAACTTACAGTGGGTGTATCACTGTGTACAAGCTGATAATAATACTGCTACTGCTACAACGACTAATAATACTAATAATTCAAAATTTCAATAATTAGAACAACTGTATCTCATATAAGTTCATTTACATTCCTATTACAGGAATATTTACTGTTAATTTTGCAGTGCTGCTGATGATTTTTATGATGACAAAAACTGTGCTTCTAATAATACAAACAATGGTATTTATAACAAAAATCACAATAACATACACTACTACTACTACTATTACTTGTTATACTTAGTATACTTCCACTATGATTGCCACAGCTGCAACAACAACAACTACGTTTACTACTTCACTACTTTAAGTACTTATACAACAACAACAAAAACAGTTAGTACTACTACGACAACCAATAATGACAATAATATTGTGCACTTTTTCTCAAATAGAAGATATTGATCCAGATAATTTTCATAAGGTAGCACACAATTAAACATGGATTTCCATCGAAACAGAATTCTGCTTATTGTAATAGCAATTTTCTTACTGTTCACTCAAGCAAATATTCAATCCTGCATAATTTTGATGCAAATATTACCAAGAATCTAAATTCAAAATGTTTATTTTATTAAAAGTAACCAACCTAAACGTGTTCACTACTACTATTTTCAGTTGATGATACCCACAAGGCTAATCGCAATGCCAACAGTAATGTGTTTCGTCTGGTGGAGGCATACCGGACATACGGTCATCGGAAAGCAACCATTGATCCTCTGGGATTGCAGCAAGTAATGTAAGTGGCAGATATTTAAGCTTGATGGTTCGAGATTTTATTCAGTAATACAAGTTTCAATGGCAACTTGTTTTAATACAAATTCATTATAAGTCAGATGAGTTTGCAGCAGAAAAGAGGCAGTATTTCATTATTTGAAAACAAATGATTATTAACTGTATTCTATTGTTAATTCTGATTTTATTGGTGTGCAATACTATCTTATTTTTTAATTTTGGTTTTCTGAACTTTAAGCAGCACTAATTGTTTTTGGGTGTTGTTACTTCCAGTAACTGAAAACACGTTCATAATGAATATACAGAACGGTATGAGTTCTTTTAAGTTGCAAGAAAAAGAGAAACAAACAAAAAACATACAAAACCCTATTAATAAGTTATGAAAAATCGATAACAACTGTTACTGCAGAGACCCGGTTGAGCTAGCACCAGAACGTTATGGACTGAATCCTGGTGCACAGCAACCAATAGAGGTTGCAGGGTTGTTCTATGGTGCAGCTGGGAACCAAATGATGACTGTAGATGAGCTGATTGGTCGATTGGAGAAGGAGTATTGTGACACGATCGGGGCAGAATTCCAGCACTTGCAGGTAGAGAGTGACCTGTACTAGACTTCATGTGATAAATGCTACTAACAAAGTAATCATGTATACAATTAATGAAACGCTTCAAAGTAAAGCAATATGACCAGCCCGGGCGATGAAATCCTTGTGCTTTCATTTCTAAGTTATACCAGCATGGCTTAAATTCTTGATCCTTATTGCCGCCGCAAGGCCCAGAGGTTTGTTATTTGGAACGTTACATCGTATAGGGGTCGGGTCCTCTAACAAGTTTGTTTAAATCATTCCCATTTGGCTCGAATCATCATTCATTCATCATGCAAGTTTAAATGACTTACTACAAATAACCAACATGAGGAGATTGCTTTTCGGGTGTACCACCCAACTTCCTACCCCAAAGGTCAAGGTCACACTTTGAGTTCAAGGGTCAAAGTTTTCCATAAAACAGCTTGTCAAGACTGTAATTTTGTCATTCATGATGCAATTTTAAAATCATTTTCAACCATTAATCAAAGTAAGGAGACACGCTTGTAGAGTGCAAACCTGTCTTTGTATCTCAAAGGTCAAGGTCAAACTTAAAAGATCAAAGGTTTAATTTGGCCATAAAACAGCTATTCCAGACTGTTAATTTATCATTCATCATGCAATTTTAAAATAATTTACATTGAATGATAATGATGTTTAGACTGTGTGTTAAGTTAAACAACTGTGTACTAACCTCAAAGGTCAAGGTCACACATATAGGTCATAGGTTGAATTTGGCCATAAAACAGCTTGTATAGGCAGTGACTTAATCATTCATCATGCAATTTTACAATAATTTACCAACATGTTAACCATGTTGAGAAGTAGTATCACTTCGTTTCTAAGGTCAACAACTCACTAAAGGTCAAAGGTCAGACATGTGCATGGGTCTGCCTGTAAAATAATTACAAGCATGATTGACAAGGGGCTCGACATGTTGCAAACAGGCTAAACACGCGTCAGAGGGTGTATCTGAGTGCTAAAGTGTTAATAACAATATGTGACAAAAGCAAACATCAAGTCTTAGAAACTGGAAGTCTGAACTTTGTGACTCAAATTTGGTTTGAGGTCATTTTCTCTACAACAAACTGCATGTTAACAACATGTTCCAACTATATCACTGTGCTTTCAGTGTGAGGCTGAAAGGGAGTGGTTTGCAGAGGCTTTTGAGAAGAAGAACGACATCAGTATATCAAACCAGCGGAAAGTTGACCTTGCCAACCTTATGCTGAAGTGTCAGGTATGGAGCCATCTGGTCAGAGAAATAAGTTGTGTTTTTGTGGTATATTTGATTTTTGGAGGGGCTTTCTCATAAAAACTGTTTTAATACAAACTTATAATTGAGCCTTGTTGTGGGAAAACAGGGTTTACTGCATGTGGGTAAAGTGTTGTCCAAGATTGGCCAGTGAAGTCCACATAGCGTAATCAGGGACAACACTTTGCTTAAACTGGATTTTCGCTAATAAGAGACTTCATTTTAAAAGGGGAAAGTGTCGTCTCTGATGAGCCTATGCACTTGAGGCACACGGTTTTGCCAGCGGGAGCCTCTATTTCTAGTCGAAGTTTGACATTCTTTTCATTACTTTTATTCATTAAAGCTGTGAAAGTTTGTGTTTGGCTTTGAGGAGTGTTTTTTGAGGATGGCACTTAGATGTTAAGGTTCAAACAGCATTATAACAGAATACTAGTTTTTGGAGCACAATTTTTATTTGGAGAATTCAACACTGTTTAAATGTTACAGATCATAATAAGAGGTTGGCTTAAAAAAACTGAAACAATGATATAACAAATAAGCCTGAGACTGAAATTTCTTTTTGCACGTTTGAAAAGTAGAATCGCATACATGTAGCCATTATTGCTCATGATTTCAAAGTATCATTATGCATTTCAATATGAGCCTCCCTATGGGAAAACAGGGCTTAATGCATGTGAGAAAAGTGTCATCCCTGATTAGCCTGTGCAGTCTGCACAAGCCTTATGAGGGAGGACACTTTGTGCCTAAACTGGATTTTTGGTGGGAAAAGACTTTGTTTAAACGATAAATACCATTAAAGCGGAAAGTGTCATCCCTGATTAGGGTGTGTGGACTGCACAGGCTAATCTGGGAAACATTTACGCACATAAATTGAACCCAGTTTTCCCAGAGTGAGGCTCCTATGTATCCAGTGATCTCAATTTCTAGTTTCTGCCATGTATTTCAGGCCTTTGATCACTTCTTGGCGGCCAAGTTCACGACCTTGAAGAGATACGGTGGGGAGGGAGGGGAGAGCATGATGGCCGTCTTTGATGAGATCTTCCACAAATGTGTGCAGGGTGAGGACAGGTGTAGCGAAAGCTAGTTTAATAATTTACCACTCAGACATATTTTGACATGTTTGTTGTCCCTTAGAAAATTAAATTAAATACCTTTCTTTATAGGTTCAAGTTTTGAAGGCTTTTTAGCATTTAACCCCTTTTTCCCAGAGCATGGCTCATATATATTAAATATTTGATTGGAATACCTGTTAACACAACTTCATATAATGGCAGGGGGCGTTGATAATGTGGTGATATGCATGCCACACAGGGGTCGTCTCAACTTTCTCACATGCATGCTGAACTTCCCTCCAGTGCGGATGTTCCAGAAGGTAAGATGGTGGCTGATCAGGTCTGGGATTTTTTTCCTTTCAGCCGATTTCATCCTTTTTCAGAGCCAGCATTATTTGCAATTAGCTCTATTTTTATGGGCTCTATTTAAAAGTGAAGAAAGATTTAGTGAACCCATCACGGGGTAGGGTATTTACTCCCTTCAGATATAAGCAAGGGTTGCATTTACTGAAGTTTTAGAGTATTTGGTGTCACTTTACTTCTGAAATTGCTGTTGTGGAAGTATCAAAACTTTAAACAACTTGTTCAAGACTTCCCATTTCTGACACTAAGGAGTGAGGGCTTTCAATTTGATATCAACTAAGTTCAAGGCCTTATTATAATAATAATTCAACGTTTGCAATTTATATTGTAAAAAAAAACAATGCAACCTCTGGTGATAAACATGATAAAGTTAAATTTTAGACGAAGAATATGTGCAAGTTGTACATGATTATTTTTCATATAAAAGTAAAAACATCCAAATAAATAGACCAGGAAGTCCAAATTTTCATGTTTCAAAAGTTAATAAAATCGCTGCAATAATGGTTGTCTTCGTTGTTTTAGTTATCCATTGGCTAGTGTATTACAAATCAAATGAGCCTCTTTTTGGAAAAACTGGGCTTAATGAATGTGCGTAAAGTGTTGTCCCAGATCAGCCTGTGCAGTCTACACATGCTAATCAGGGACAACACTTTCCGCCTTTATGCAATTTTATGTTTAAAGGAAGTCTCTTCTCAACAAAAATCCAGTAAAGGCGGAAAGTGTCGTCCCTGATTAGCCTGTGCGGATTGCACAGGCTAATCTGGGACGACACTTTACGCAAAAGAATAAAGCCCAGTTTTCCCAGTGCGAGACTCAGATTAACATTGATTTGTGTGTTTGTGTAGGTCTCAGGAATCTCAGAAATACCTGCTGGATTTAAAGGGACTGGCGATGTAGTATCACATACATGTGAGAGACTTACCTTGTTCACTTCATAGAATTTAAATATTCTTAATTTAATTGTTTTACAAATGTGAACAAGCCATTCAAATGTGTGCACATAAATGTTTGTTGTGTTAAATACTTTATACTAGCATACTACATGTCCTTTATAATGGTAATACTCAGAACAATGGAACATTAACTGATATTTGTCACCATCTTCACATTATGAAGTGTTGCGGATGTAGCCAGAATTAATATTTATGTATTGTTTGAATCCACAGACTGATAATTTTTCTACCACTACAATATATGTCATGGTAAAAGTGGCTGACATATTTCCTTTTCATAAATACTCATGAGCCAAGTAATGAACAATGAAATTTAATCTGTTAAATACTCTTAAAATGAAGACTGTTAAACAATCATTATTGTTTGGATAACGGTAAATATGACAAAAGGGAACATAATATCATAAAATGAAAACTGCCTGCATGTGACCGTAAAAATAATGTGCCATTTCATTGGTTGAATTTCAGTGCAAAGGACCCAATGAAATGTCTCATCAATCATCACATGGTTAATTAAAAAGCATATCATATTTGAGTGAACATGGGGTCAGACATTGATATTTATGTTTCCTTTAAAGAACAGAAATATTTTAATTCCTTTTATTTTATTAAAATTATTTCTTGTTGTTGCAGACACCTCAACAGATCTGAACTACGAAGGAAAAAATCTTCATGTTTCTTTCATTCCAAACCCTTCACATTTAGAGGTAATAACGTGTTTTTTCCCCTTCTCATTAGAAAATAAAACATATTCCATATCAGATAGTTCTATTTTCCAGATCAATCCCATATGTGAATGCTTTCTATTCTGTTTACAGACTGTGTACATAAGCGATTTCATGAGATTTAAAAAGAACAACAATACTGAGTCACATGACGCCAGGCTTAAACTGGTGACTGGTTATAAGGACAAAAATAAGTTTAGATTTCTTTCCTAGTAATTTGGGTCTCAAAAAATGTGGTAAATGTACGCCAACCTGTCAACATTTTATTTAATTTAGTATAAAAATAAATGCTAATGGACCAAATTCAAAGGCATGGTACCGTATTCATTCATGATTATGTGATATCATTTGATGAACTTCTTTTTTTAGAAACGTTCTTACTATACATATATTATTCAAGGCCAACAACCCAGTTGCCGTAGGGAAATGTCGCTCCAAGCAGCAGACTCTTCAGGAAGGAGATTACAGTTCCCATGGTGACTCACAGCCAGGGGACAGAACCCTCTGTCTACAAGTGCATGGGGATGCATCGTTCTCAGCTCAGGTATGCAGTTGCCATTATTTTCTTTGTAAGATTGATTAAACAGAGTGCTTCGCATTTCTGATTTTAGAATCATTTGAAGTGAATTAAATGAATAACACATTCACATGCTATTATTTCCAATTTAAACATGAGCTGGTCTCTAGGAAAACCGGGCTTAATATTTTGGGCAAAATATCATCACAGGTGAGCCTGCAGTCCTCACAGAAATTAAAATCCAGTCTAGGCTTAAAGTGTCGTCCCTCTAACTTAACAGGATAATCTAATACAATACTTTACGCGCATGCATTAAGCCTGGTTTTCCCAGAGACATCCTCAAACATAAAATCATGGTCCATTGCAAGAGAAACATTAAATATTTGTATTCTTATTACTGAAAATCATTGTGGTGTGTTTTTACATATGTTCAGTAAAAAGTTTAGCAAATTTAAACCATTTTTTAAAATATATTTTTTCTAACTTCATTCAGAGAGTTAACTTAAACAAATGAATTCAAAGCATATTAAATAAAATGAGATGTAAAAAAGCAAATATGGTCGTTGACAACACAACCAAATATATATTACAATATTACAATTTATAACAAATTCTGCTTTGGCCATTGTGTTGGTTGTTTCATTTACAATGTCCATGTTTGCATTACCTACTTTGTAAAGCAATTGACTTTCTTTTCAGGGAATAGTTGCAGAAACGTTTTCAATAGCGGAGTGTCCTCACTACAACGTGGGTGGTAGTGTACATTTCATTGTGAACAATCAGATTGGCTTCACTACTGAGTCAAGTAGGGGCAGGTGAGACTCTCCAGCATAATCAAGTTTGTCACTTGAGCTTGTAAACCTTAACCCTTTGCATCCTGGGAAATTTGTCGTCTGCTAAAATGTTGTATGCTGAATTTTTAAAATTAGCATTTTCTTCGATTTTTTTTCAAAGAATACTATCAGAATAGCAAACAGTTTGGATCCTGATGAGACGCCACGTTCTGTGGCGTCTCATCTGGATCCAAACTGTTTGCGGTTCCAGCACTGAAAGGGTTAAGTTTTTTTACACTGCAGATATTCCGTATGACCATTGCCCTCAGACGGCTTGTCTGTTGGGATATGGGAGATTACTGTCTTTACTACGTGCAAAAAAAGTGTTTTTGAAAATGCTTATAGTCATACACTGTAACTTCAATATAACGTGGATGACGGGGTCCAAACCACAAGACTGTGTTATAAAGGGAACTGCGTTATAACTTCTGAGTTCATTTATTGCCATGTTGTGTTGTCATTCGTAAATACATGTCCATATATATCAATCCTACCGTATCAATAACTGTATACATACCGCTTTTCTAGCATGTGTATATATTTATATATATATATATATAATGCCATATAAATGCAACCTCAAATAAAAGCACAAGTCAGTCTCAAGGTCAAGGTCTCCACTAGCAGTCCAAAATAATCACTGTGGGGACAGTGAGGATGTCTTTTGTACTGCCTTGTTTAAAAAACCTACCAATTATAGGTCACATATGAGCCGTGAATGTTGATTATGTAGTTGGTCAGATAGTTTAGTAAACACTATAATTGAGAGTCCAGAGCAGTTGTGCATGTGATGCCTTTGTGTAAGGTTGGTTTTAGTGTATTCTTTCTAAATTTTTGGCAAGTGGAAACGGCTTTGAAGTTGCTCAATACTGCAAATGCTGGTTTGTAATGTACACTTGCCAAAGTCAGATTTGTTTTTTTCACAAACAAATTACAGATTTCAACAAACAAATAATTCTTTGCATGAAAATATGTTTTCTATCTACATTTTTTTTGTATTCTGCAAATGCTGGTTTGTAAAGTACACTTACCAAATGCAGTATTTGTTACAGAGTTCATGAACAAATTACACATTTCAACAAACAACCAACTCTGTCTTTGCACGAAAATATATGTGTGTTGCTGTGTTTATTTCAGGTCATCCACATACAGTAGTGATCTTGCAAAGATAAATGGCTACCCAGTACTTCATGTGAATGCAGACTTTCCAGAGGCAAGTGTTTTAAAGTGCCACATAACAATGATGTTGGTTCTTAATAATGACCATTAAATGTATGTCAAAACAAAAACAAAGTTCCAATACTACACAAAACATACGAGTTGGTCTCTGGGAAAACCGGGCTAAATGCATGTTGGTAAAAGTATCGTCCCACATTAGCCATGATCAGTCTGCACAGGCTAATCAGGGACGACACTTTCTGTCTAGACTGGAATTTTAATAAGAAGAGACTTTATTTAAACAAAACATTTCATTAAAGCAGAAAGTGTCATCCCTGATAAGTATGTGCGGACTCGAAGGCTAATCTGGGACGATCTGTAACACACATGCTGATTGCATTAAGCCTGGAGACCACATAATACATAATAATGGAAATAATTGCCTACAGTTGCCTGAAATTGTGTTTTTAGAATCATTTAGATTATGTGGTTGCAATAAACTAAAATGCATACTTGTGTCTATTTGAGAGCTTTTATCAAAACAGTTTTACATACAAAATTTTCTAGATAATTAACAATACACTGAGTGAGGATGTTTATGTATAAAATCATGTAATATATATTCCTTTTTGTAACAAAAACTGTTCCCTATTTGTATTTTTCATTCAGTGGTACATGCTTGTTTCTTACCAGGACGTTGTGAAAGCGACATCTATTGCGATGCAGTATCGACAGAAGTTCCGTAAAGATGTGATTATAGACTTCATATGCTTCCGGAAATACGGTCATAATGAGTTGGACGATCCTTCTTTCACCCAGCCCCTTATGTACAATGCCATCCGCAACAGGAAAAGCATCCCAGACTCGTATGCTGAACAGCTTAAGGTTTCTGCCAGTTTAGTTGATTGCTTTATTATGCCCTCCATTTATTACTAAAATTAAGATAAGTTCGAATAAAACATCCATTTCTTAATACATTGGGGAGGAAAACATGAGGACCATAACAATTCTATGAAATAAAAAGGCATTCAGATTCAGATTGTTTTGATAAAAATGGTGATCTTCTGTATAATGTTTGCTGTGAAACCAATATAATTCATTGGACTCTTATTTTCATGGGTCTGCTCAACCATGAAATCAAATGTTCAACAAACCAATATTTTCGCAGCCTTATATCAGACATGATAAAATAATAAATGATTTAACCCTTTGCATGCTGGGAAATTTGTCGTCTGCTAAAATGTCGTCTGCTGAATTTCTAAAATTAGCATTTTCTTTGATTTTTTTCAAAGAATACTATCAGAATAGCAAACAGTTTGGATCCTGATGAGACGCCACGTTCTGTGGCGTCTCATCTGGATCCAAACTGTTTGCAAAGGCCTTCAAAATCCGGTTCCAGCGCTCAAAGGGTTAAAGATCCAACAAAAATGCCTGATTTTATGAATCCACATTAGTTCATGTCAATAAAATCTAATGAATCGACAGTATTTCACAACACAGATCATTACTTTCAGGGGACTGGTGTTTGTACAGAGGCTGAAATCTCCACTGTACAACAGGGCTGGAGTACATTTCTTAGTGACAACTTTGCCTCGATGAACAGTCAGCCAGTGGAGGTGACATAATTGTTTGTGCTAAAAACCCACATTTAATCTAGTGTAAAACTAGTTAGCCCTGGGAAAATGGGGTTAAATGCATGTGATTGGCCTGATTAGCCTGCAGTCTGCTTTGTTTAAAAGAAGTCTCTTCTGAACAATAATCTAGTCTAGGCAGACTGCACAGGCTAATACAATAAGCCACTTTTCCCAGAGCGCAGGTCAAGTATATTGTTGGTTACATGTTCGGAGACAGTGTGGAGACAGTTTGAGTGTTGAAACTGTCTGCATGTATTTTGGCAATCGATTTGATGCGAATTACTTCATATGATTTGTATTTTGGGACATAAAGATATGCTGTGTAACTGAACTCTTTCAGAAAAGTGTCCTTATCACAGAATAACCATATTTATAGTAATAATACACTATATACTTTAACTTAACTTAAATTACATCATTATTTCAACAGATAAGCTTTATATTGAAAGTGAATCATCTTACTTAACATCTAAAATTGACTAATATTCTATCTTTAGTTAGTGGAACAGTATAATGTTTATGTTATGACATTTTATTTTGATTTAGAGGCTTAACACATCTGAAGAGTAATGTCCCTTGACATACAGGTACCCAGCTGATCATAAGTTCTGTAAAAACTGGGCTTAATGCATGTGCGTAAAGTGTTGTCCCGGATTAGCCTGCGCAGTCCGCACAGGCTGATCAGGGACAACACTTTCCGCTTTAATGGAACTTTTCGTTCAAAGGAGGTCTCTCCTAAATACCAAACAAGTGTAGGCTCAAAGTGTCATCCCTGATTAGCCTGTGCGTTATGCCTGTGTGTAATGCACAGGCAAATCTGGGACAACACTTAACGCAAATGAACTAAGCCCAGTTTTCCCATAACAAGGCTCATAATGTTCTCTCTTGTAGCCCTATGTGTTCAAGGACCAGTGGGCAGGGTACCGACAGGCCCCTGGGGCTGTCACCCGCTGGGACACGGGCATGGCCATAGACACCCTGAAATACATGGGCGCAAAGTCTGTCTCTCTACCCAAAGATTTTGTGAGTAGTCTGGGCCAGTATTTTCCAACCCATTCTTAGAGTGTACTCTTGAAATGAAGTAGACTGTAGGTGTACTGAATTCACCAGGGACATCTGTCTGCAGACACAATCTTGTCTGACAAAGTACTTTTACATGCATGCATTATTCCTTTTCATATTAAGTTGTTAATGTGCAGTTTAATTATGCTAATTGTAATACATATATACCTGGATAAAATACATATCAAGAGAATTCTTTGAACAAAACAGTTGTATGGCAGTTCTTTATTCTAGGACTTGTATTTGGACCCAGATGGTGTAACATTAATAAAAAGTGAAGATTAAAGTGTTTACTGGACTGTCATTGAAAAGTAAATCTTCATAACTATTTAAATGCGGCTTTTGGTAGCTGGAACATGCCTCATTTCTTGGTTGTACTTCACAGAATGTACACCCGACAATTGGCAAGAACCACTGTGAAAAACGTCTACAGAGGATGACGGAAGGTTCCGGTTTAGACTGGGCAGCTGCAGAGGCTCTGGCATTTGGATCGCTCATGCATGAAGGTTGGAAAGGAATTAGTGAAATTAGCTTCGCTCTGGGAATACGGGGTTTAATACATCTGCGTAAAGTGTTGTCCCAGATAAGCCTGTGCAGTCTGCACAGGCTAATCAGGGACAACACTTTCGGCTTTTATGAAATTTTTGTTTAAAAGAAGTCTCTTCTTAGCAAAAATCCAGTTAAGGCGGAAAGTGTTGTCCCTGATTATCCTGTGTGGACTGCACAGGCTTATCTGGGACAATACTTTACGTACATGCATTAAGTTCTGTTTTTCCAGAGCTAGGCTCAATTAGTTTTAAGATCACTTTCAAAAGCACATAATTATGCATAAATCACCATGGATGTTTGTCCATCTTTCTGTCTTATTCCTGAAGTAAATGAGTCTCACTCTGGGAAAATGGAATTAATGCATTGCGCAAAGTGTTGTCCCAGATAAACCTGTGCAGTCCACACAGGCTTATCAGGGACAACACTTTCCGCCTTAACTGGATTTTCGCTAAGAAGAGACTTCCTTTAAACGAAAAATACCATAAAAGCGGAAAGTATCGTACCTGGCGAGGCTCAAATATCATGTAGATTTTGTGGAAGTTCACATGCTTGTTCATAATGTCGGATTCACCCAATTTAAAGATTTTGTTTTGCTGCCACCTAGGTTTTAATGTGCGTATCAGCGGGCAGGACGTTGGTCGAGGAACTTTCAGTCACCGTCATGCCATGCTGGTCGACCAGGTGACAGATGAGATTTACGTGCCCCTGAATCACATGACTGAGAACCAGGCGGGCTTCCTTGAGGTAGGCGTAATTCTGATTTTGTTGTATAAACTTTCATCTTCACACTTATTTATGGTTTACAGCTCAGATACGCATTTTGACGAGTTTGTAGTTCCTTAGAAAGTTAAATTTAAGACCTTTCTTTAAAGATTCAAGTTAAAAAGGCTTCATTTCCAACCCTTAGATACTCATGAGTTAATCGCAGGTTGTTCTGGTTTTATGCTGGTTGCATTTAGCCATTTTCACTTGGAAAACAAATGTACTTGTTAAGATAAATTTGTTACATGGCTTGACCCTTCTTACTGTCCTCACACTATGTGATACAGAGTAGTACATTTTTATGGGGCTCAAGCTCTTCTCTAGTCAAATATAAATGTACTGACCATGTATTAAACCATTCAGGTTCAGGAAGAAGCCATGTTAATAAAGGTATTTAGCTTATTTACTGCAAATTTAATTGCTTATATATATTGATTGGACTGCGTCGGCAAGTTTACCATTGCAGACTACAACTTCATTAATTGCATAGAAGTATTATGCAGTTTGCTGTTTGAAGCTCTTGTGCCTTATAAAGGTTAACAAATTCCTTTTATCTCTAAGAGATGACTACCAAGAAAATGAAGATTAAGTCTTTTTTGGCGCAAAGAAATCTAAATAAGTAGCCAAAAGGCATCTAATTTACAAAAAGTTACGTAAGACAGTATGAAAAAGGCTTTATTAATTATTTTTGGGGGGAATTACAGTTATAAAGTAGATATTTAGTATCCATTGGCTACTGGCAACTGTGTACAAGAAGTAGTGAATGATCAAGAGTGGGCAACAATGACCAATATAAATTAAAAGCGGCCCCCTTAAGGAAATGCATTCTATAATTTGTGTGGCCCACTTGTTTTTCGGGAGTACTCTCATATGGCCTCGGAACAAAAACGTATTGGAAGACCGATTGCGTGACACAATGGTCCAAAGTATAAGTTTCTAACCCTGAAGGTACAAATTAATGAGCCTTGCCCTTTGAAGATAAGGCTTAGTCAGGGGCGACACTTTTTTAGCTCACCTTTTGTGCTCATGATGAGCTATTGTGATCGCCTTTTGTCCGTCGTGCGTCGTGCGGCGTCAACATTTACCTTGTTAACACTCTAAAGGTCACATTTATTGTCCAATCTTCATGAAACTTGGTTAGAACATGTGTCTCAATAATATCTTGGACGAGTTCGAAAATGGCTCCGGTTGGTTGAAAAACATGGCTGCCAGGGGGCGAGGCAGTTTTCCTTATATGGCTATAGTAGTAAAACCTTTTTAACACTCTAGAAGTCACATTTTTAGTCCAATCTACATGAAACTTGGTGGGAACATGTGTCCCAATAAAATCTTGGACAAGTTCAAAAATTGTTCCGGTTGGATGAAAAACATGGCCACCAGGGGGCGGGGCAGTTTTCCTTATATGGCTTAAGTAAAACCTTGTTAACACTATAGAAGTCACATTTATTGCCCAATCTTCATGAAACTTAGTCAGAACATTTGTTATAATGATATCTTGAACGAGTTCGAAAATGGTTCCGGTTGGTTGAAAAACATGGCTGCCAGGGGGCGTGGCAGTTTTCCTTATATGGCTATAGTAAAACCTTGTTAACACTCTAGAAGTTACATTTTTAGTCCAATCTTCATGAAACTTGGTCAGAACATGTGTCCCAATAATATCTTGGACGAGTTCGAAAATGGTTCCGATTGGATGAAAAACATGGCCGCCAGGGGGCGGGGCAGCAGAGCTACAGATAAGCTTTTTGGGG
>VMBQ01000802.1:108285-162980 GCA_007657795.1 Dreissena rostriformis
AACGCTTAGGCCTGGGGTCACGAAACTTCATAGGGACATTGGTCATGACCGGCAGATGACCCCTATTGATTTTCAGGTCACTAGGTCAAAGGTTTATTTTATTTTATAATATCTCAAAAATATCTGGTTGAAGTTTTTGACAAATAAACAACAGACTCTCATCAGCAACTCCGTGAGTCACGCGAGCAATATTTCTTTAAATTGCCAATCATACTCTAACGTATTCACACAATGGCCGCCACTACAACTGACAGCCCATTTGGGGGGCATGCATGTTTTACAAACAGCCCTTGTTTAATGTTTGCAATAACATTTAAATGTTCAACAAAGGTTACTGTCTCAGGTACGTATGTAATAGTCACAGAATAGTTGTATTGGTAAAAGGTTTATTGTTTTGATTTGTACTTTATTATGTATAGTTTTGACATTAAAGGGACTTGTTCACTTGATGCTAGTAAAACAATTTTAACTTAGTCAGTTGTTAATATACATGTTTAATACTACTAAGGCGTTCTTCAAATGGTCATTAGTTCATATGCAATTGAAGATAGAGGAGTTTTTATATTGTATATGGCAAAAAAAATGCCAGCTTTTTGATATGATAAGTATGAATTAGTGGAGGATGTCTTATTATATCCCCACAAACGAAGTTTATGGGGGTATATAGGAGTGAGCTTGTCTGTCGGTTCGTATTGGTTGTCCACTCTCTAACTCAAGTTGTTTATCCAATCTTCACCAAACTTGGTCAGAAGTTGTATGTAGATGATGTCTAGGTCAAGTGCGAATATGGGTCATGCCGGGTCATAGGTCACGGGGTCACTTAGTGCGTTTTAAACATTCAGCATGTTGTCCGCTCTCTAATTCAAGTAGTTTTCATCCAGTCTTCACCAAACTTGGTCAGAAGTTGTATCTAGATGATGTCTAGGTCAAGTTCAAATATGGGTCATGCCTAGTCAAAAAGTAGGTCACAGGGTCACTTTGTGCGTTTTAAACATTGAGCATGGTGTCCGCTGTTTTTTGTGAAGACAACATGCAAAATATTCTGTGTCAATGCGGCATGTGGGGGTATTCGTCATGTCTGTGACAAAGCTCTAGTGTTTGATTTGTCTTGATATTAAGATTTAAGTGTTTTTTCCTGTCTTGATATTTAGATTTAAACAGATGGTGTTTGTTTTAAAACCACAATTATTTGTTGTGTTGCATTGATTCTAACATGAATTTAAAATACATAAAATTTAACAAAACTCAAGATGTTGGTCATTGAAAAATTTGTCATAAAGTGTCCTTCGTTAAGTTCAGACTAAGCATTTTGTGACATCACAACTTGAATGACCTGACAAGGTGGGAGGCATTAAGCAATGCTATTGTCTGTCCAGAGGTCCTCCCATATGTACGTCCTTAAATCTTGTATCAACTGAAACTTCATCATTTTACAAGTGATTTCAAAGTAACACGCACAAATGATCCTCATGTGGAGATGGCATGTCGTATCAAATCCTGTCCCAAGCCAAAGGTCAAACATGCCTGGTCAAATGAGCCGTGTTCTGAGAAAACTGGACTTAATGCATGTGCATAAAGTGTCGTCCCAGATTAGCCTGTGCAGTCTGCTTTCCACTGTTATGGTATTTTTTGTTAAGAGGAAGTCTGTTCTTAGTAAAAATCCAGTTAAAGCGGAAAGTGTTGTCCCTGATAAGCTTGTGTGGACTGCACTGGCTAATCTGGGACGACACTTTACACACATGAATTATGCCCAGTTTTTCCAGAATGCGGCTCGAATGTTGGTGTTATACAGTTTCAGTACACTCGATAGCGTGAGATGCCTCTGGAGTTAATTAATAGAGTACTTGCACTATGTTCATACCAAGCGTAAATAGTGAATATTCCATTTGCACCTAGAAGTTTATCATATATAATTGAAAATGGGCTTAATGTTTGTGCATAGTGTTATCCCAGTCCGCACAGGCTAATCAGAGACAACACTTTCTGCCTATACTGGATTTTTGTTTGGAAGACTTCCTGTAAACAAAAATTTCCGTAAAGGCGATAAGTGTTGTCCCTGATAAGCATGTGCGGACTGGGATGACTTTTTACGCACATGGCCTGTTTTCACCGAGCAAGGCTCACTTAATTACATTTCTTGTAAATGGAATTGTTTCAGAAAAATAAACATGCTGTACTTCCATTTGAACTGATATCCTTTAAGCTCCAAGCTAGGTAGTTACATGCAGTATTTTCCGACTTTGATATTGGAAGTAAAAGATAAGATGTTTTGGACAGATCACTGTCGCCACAATAATAGAACTTGATCTACCAGGATGATGGTTTAAAAGAACTTAATTCAACAAAAAAAACTTTTCTTAGCAGTATTTGTTGTTTATTTTGCAATAGTATATGATACATGATTTAACAGTATGAGATCTATAAATACAATACATGAGTGATAATGTGGCTGTAGCGAGAGGGTATGAGGGCTATACAATAATCTCTTACATTGGGTTACACACAGAGATGCCAAGGTCTTTTTTCAACAACATAACAGTGCACAGGTGGTTAGCATGTGGCTATGATATTAATTAGTAAAAACATCGTTTTGAATGAAAAATAATATAATTATAACTAAAAACCAGCTTATTTTTCCATATAATTTGATTATTTTTCATTCAAAATGATTTTTTACTAATTAATATCATAGCCACACGCTAACCACCTGTGTAACAGTGTGAAAGCAGTATTTACATGCATACAATATTTAAAGTCCACAATGATTGGCTCCTGGCCTGAAAACGAGGCCCGTCAAATGGTCAACAACAACAACAACAATAATATAAACTGTACCAGGGCTTACTAAGTGCTTGAAGAAATAAACTCTTTCGTAAAAACAATTGAGCCTGGCTCTTTGAAAAAGGGGTTTAATGCATGTGCGTAGAGTGTCGTCCCAGATTAGCCTGTTTAGTCTGCACAGGCTAATCTGGGACAACACTTTATGCACATGCATTAAACCCCCTTTTCACAGAGCGAGATTCAATTATTTTGTTTATAATACAATTGACTAAAGTTTATTTTCATAATAATAAATTTAATTAGTAGAAAAATGTGGATATGCAATGGTATACAGTGTGTTAACAGATATTAAGCTCTGTTTGTGAAAATATTTTAAGAGTACACAACAACATGCATTGTTTATTTAATTTGGTACATTTTTTGTACTTTGAAAGCTTGGCTGCAAACAAATACAACATACTGATAAACAAGTGAGTACTCTATAGGAACATAAAATACAAAATCAACTGAAATATAGACTAAGTTCATGTAAAAGTACAACAACAAAGGCATCTGGTTTAACACCAACGTAGGCACTTCATAACAAGTAAAAATAAATAAACTGCAAAAGCACCGCCTTCTTCACAATGTGACACCAGCGCTGTTCATGTTTGTTATGAAATCTAAACACAAAAAAAGAGCAAAACACCAGCTAACGTTCTTTAAACTGAACCTTTTCAAAGACCGCCTGTACTTTCACAAGTTTTCGGTACTTCACATGCTGGAGTAAATCATGTGTTAATAAAATCATAATGTAAAAAATATTGAAAATAAAATTTGATGCAAGATTAATTTCATCATTGTATATTTATGATTGCAGAGGTTTTGGACATTTCATTGGAAGAATTTAAACTCAAGTTGTATATAATATTATATAGGCATAACAAAGGGCAGGTTAAAAATATATAACATAATAAATTATAAAATTGAACAAATACAAATGGAAGAAAAATGTTTAAAACCATCGTTTGCAAATAAAGCCTAAGAACTTGCCGCTTGAAAAACCTAATTGTGAACATAATAAATGGCACCATATGCTAATGCAGTCACTGTTGGATATTTATAGATTCCCATACAACAACAAATGCAAACACAGATGAGAAAAAACTTGAATTAATAGTCATTAAATCTTTGCATTAACGGTTCCATCCATAATGCAAAGTCAAAAACACTCTGAAATGATAATAAGAACATATTTTGACTGACCTTGAAAATGGTTATAATTTGAAATTTCACCACCATTGCAAACTGGTGGTACAACATTATAATCAATCTGGTTATTAGTGATAGTAGTCTAAGAATTTCTGCACATGTACAATGTTCCATATTTGGGCCTCGCTCTGTGAAAAGGGGGTTTAATGCATGTGCGTAAAGTGTCGTCACAGATTAGTCTGGTGCAGTCCGCACAGACTCATCAGGAACGATACTTTCCGCCGAAACTTGATTCTCGCCAAGAAGAGTCTTCCTTTAAAAGAAAAATACGATAAAAGCGGAAAGTGTTGTCTTAGATTAGCCTGTGCGGACACTTTAAGCACATGCATTAAACTCCCTTTTCACAACGCGAGGCTCACTCTAATAATTATTCAAGTACTGATAATTATTTCCCTCCATCTACAAGGACAATCACCACAGCAGTCCTGACTCTGAGGTAAAATTCTTGGCATAATGGTTTTAACCAAACACTCTAGGTGATCTTCTCGTTAAATATACTGAGTGATTAAGATAAAATATTTAAAAAAAAAATACAGCAATATTTATTATAATCACAGTACAGCGACATACAATGCTTGAAACTTTCCGAAAATCCACCATTTAACTACTTCATGGAAGGACTATGAAGTTGAAATACTATAAAACATTACATTGTTTGTGATATAAAATTCGGTACATCAGTTGTAATTTTCTAACTGCATCTTTAAATTGGCCTGCTATTCTGCCATTACCACCGGGACGGTTCCTAACATGCCATTTAATGAATGACTTGAAAGCTTTAACACTCTATACGCTCGTTTGTACTTTCTAGCATGATAAAACATGCTCGTCCGTACTTTCTAGCATAGTAGAACATGCTCGTCTGTACTTTCTAGCATGATAGAACGCTCGTCTGTACTTTTTAGAATGCTACAACGCTCATCTGTACTTTCTAGAATGATAGAACTCGCAGATTGACGAGGCAAGTGGTTGACAACAACAACAAGATAGCATACAGCAGTCAGTGATAACACAGTATATGTATCGTATAGGCACTAAATGCTTGATTATCAACGTCCCATCATTTCATATGATACATGCGAGGGTTGACTACAAAAACAGTGTATCCGGCATAACAGAAGCTCCACAATGACACCAGGTTCGCATTCAACCCTTGTATTGCTATTATCCACAGTTTCTAACCGTGACACAGTCAACAAAACAGTTGGTTAAAATTTGTTTAAAACACCGCTTCACGTTCGCCCGCCGGTCAACTTGTGAAACTGTTCGACGTCCAGCACCTGACTCTTGTCCTGGGAGCGCATCGACAGGAAGATGTAACCCCCGATGAACTCGTGCACGACCTTGCAGTCGGCGCTCAGGGACGAGAACTGCACCTTGCCTTCCTCGAAGTCGAGGATGACCTCGCGCACCTCCCAGTTGACGTGCCAGCTGCGCAGGCTGTCGTAGCGCCACGTCTTCAACGAGTCGCCAGAGTTCATGTCCATGCGGATCACCTTGTTGGCGTGGATACCAAGCAGTTCCTGTGAACAAGACATAGAAATTAAGTATTGCATTAAGTACACATCTATAATATATATGAGCCTTGATCTAGCAAAACAGGCTCTATACATGAGCCGTGCCTGGGAAAACTGGGCTTAATGCAAGTGCACAAAGTGACGTTCCAGATTATGGTGATGTTGCATGATGGACAAACATTTTATTATTTTTATTTAAACTACTCTATAAGCAATGGACAGGGAAGTCTTGACCATCAAAGCATTGTAGTAAATTAGTAGTAAAGACATTAAACTGTTGACTTATTGTACTAAGCTGCGCTTGCAATCAAGTTGCAATGCAAAAAGATTTATCAGACATGTTTGACTCAAAATTAAATGTGCATAGTTGACTGCACGGGCTAATTTTGGACGACACTTAATGCACATGTATTAAGTCCAGTTTCCCAGAACGAGGCTCGATTGATTATTGAGCAATAGAACATCATCATTGCATATTTGACACTCAACATTTTATTTACCTCTTTCTTGCTGTTGTGCATCTTAATGATGAAGTATGAGACTCCAAACTCGGGTAATGCCTGCCAGGCTCGGATGTAGGCCAACTTTGCATCTGTAAGGCTCATGTCCTTGACGTTGGCGTGAGCCTCCATGATACGCTGGTATATCTGAAAGAGCGCAGGAGTTATAGCATTTATCATCAGGCAGCTATTGACAACATTAAAGTTTAAATACACCATGGCTTGTGGTTAGATTTGTATCACTTCCTAAACAAATGTTTCTCTATTCAACACTTACCAAGTTTCTTCTATCAACACTTTAAAACTGTTTCCACATCAACTACAAACTTTATGCAGAATACATAATAAATTGATTTAGTAGAAATAACCAAGACTTATTTCTAATTTTGATTAATTGTTAGACATTTCTAAAAATCAATACCACTCAAATTTACTTCTTGATCAGATTTTTTTTTTTCACTGCAATACACAAAAACCAAAGTCCTCTATATGTACACACCTGCTTTGACTTGACTTTCTTGAAATGTCGTTGAGAAACAAAATCTTCCGGGTTGATGTTTAGCTGGTTCGGCGTGACAGTCTTGATCGGACTGCTGGTTGTCTTCTGCATACTGAGAAGCTTCTGAAGGGATTGCACCTCGGACTCAAACGAGCTGTCAGCCATTGTTTTACCCTTTGACGCCAGCTTACTGGCCGCCATCCACTTGCAGTACTGATCCTCCTACAGGTAAGAATGGGTGGACTTTAACTATTTACCGCTTATATATGAGCCTCTATCTGGGAAAATGGGTTGTAATGCATGTGCATTAAGTGTCGTACCAGATTAGCCTGTGAAGTCCACTAATCAGGGGCAACACTTTCAGCTTTTATGGTTTTTTTCGTTTAAAGGAAGTCTCTTCTAACCGAAAGCCAGCTTAAGCGGAATGTTGTCCCTGATTAGGCTTTTGCAGACTGACCAGGCTAATCTGGGATGACACTTAACCCACATGCATTAAGACCCGTTTTCAAAGAGTGTGGCTCATATGCATTTTAAAGTGCTTGAAGTCCCTTAAAAAATCAAATTAAATTAAAAACCTTTCCTAGTAGATTTAAGTTTTAAAGGCTTCATCTCCAACCCTAAGATACTGAAGAAAGAGCAGCATTACAGCATAAAGCCAAACCAACCTGTGTGTTACTCCCAGTGCTGTTCAGGTTTTATGCTGGTCTATTTTCATTTTGCTTTTGAGCAGGAAAGTGTTAATTGAAACAAATCTCAATTTAGTAATACGCTTGGACCATCGATGATACCTTGTTAAGTTAAATCAATCTTACAAAACATATCTCCAGAAGGTCAGTTTTTTTTTTATCGGCCACATCCTTTATACATTTCTTTTTTTGAAAATGCATCTTAAAATGGACAGTTATAAAACAATTATTTCAAAGCAGATTTTTAGTCTAATTTGTTTTAACAAATATTTATGATCAACCTCAAAGAATGCCAATAGACAGTATTTCACATGGTGCTAAATAAACGTTAAAATTTCCTACTTACAGTGTCAAATCTCAGCCAAATTTCCTCCATGCCGTCTGCAGCGGGTATGTACAGTCTGATTCCGTACTTCTCGTGCTGTAGATTGACATCAGGGTGGGCCTCACATCCTATGTACACACAAGAAAACTGGTTACACTACATATTGACATCAGGATGGGCCTTATAGCCTATGTACACACAAGAAAACTGGTTACACTACATATTGACATCAGGATGGGCCTCATAGCCTATGTACACACAAGAAAACNATACATTCATTATTTGATCATTTTTGCTGCTTTTGCTCAGTGTCTCACAAGTTTAGAAAATGTCCCCAACTTTTCATGGCCTGTGAGACAATTGTCCCATCTTGTTTTATACCTCGGCAGAACACTGTATAAATATATATATATATATAGAGAATGTATTATATACCTATAAATATTCTTATTAAAATAATAAGAGTTTTTCCAGTATAAAATACAAGCTACTGGATATTCTGAATTTAGTAGTGTGAAATAAGTTGCGTATTGATTATTGAGCAATTAAACATCATCCTTGCATATTTTTCACTAGCCAACATTTTATGTACCTCTTTCTTGCTGTTGTGCATCTTAATGATGAAGTATGAGACTCCAAACTCGGGTAACGCCTGCCAGGCGCGGATGTAGGCCAACTTTGCATCTGTTAGGCTTATGTCCTTGACGTTGGCGTGAGCCTCCATGATACGCTGGTATATCTGAAAGAGCGCAGGAGTTATAGCATTTATCATCAGGCAGCTATTGACAAAATTTAAATACTCAATGCCTTGTGGATAGATTTTCATTACTTTTTAAATAGAAGATATACTTTCTAATAAATAATCCATTTTCAACACTTACCAAGTTTTCCTATCAACACTTCATCAAAAATAATAAAAACTGTACTCAAAACTGTTTCCACATCAACTAGGAACTTTAGCCAGAATGCAGAATAAATCACCAAGACTTTTATTTCAAATTTTTGATAAATTAATAGACTTTTTTTTAAATCAACACCGCTGAAATTTACTTCTTGATCAGACACAACTCTTTTTTCCACAAAACCATTACACCACTGAACATCAAAACCAAAAGTCTTCAAGACTCACCTGCTTTGACTTGACCTTCTTGAAATGTCGTTGCGAAACGAAATCTTCAGGGTTGATGTTCAGCTGGTTCGGCGTGACGGTCTTAATTGGACTGCTCGTGGTCTTTTGCATACTGAGAAGCTTCTGTAGGGATTGTACCTCGGACTCAAAAGAGCTGTCGGCCATTGTTTTACCCTTTGACGCCAGCTTACTGGCCGCCATCCACTTGCAGTACTGATCCTCCTGCAGGTAAGAATGGGTGGACTGATTGAAACAAATCTCATCGGCATATACCTTCATTTGATTTACAATTTTACACACTGTGACTTTTAGTGATACCGAATTAAATTGCGCTTCAACTAGATATTTGCTAGGAAGAAGGTCAGTTTTTTTTATTATTTGTAAATACTATCATTGTTTTGTCAGTAGCCTTCCTCAGTTTTTTTTTTTTAATTCATACCTTAAAATGCTGCTTGAAATAGACAAAAAATATCTTATCATTCACGTATACACATTATTTCTAAGCAGATTTTTAGTCTATCCCGGGCAACAGTGTTCTATGTTTGAACAGATATTTACTATCATTGTCAAAGAATGTAATATTTATTGTTGCTTGATACCAATGCTTGTTCAAATCTTTGGAGCATAGGGTGCCAAATGAGTGTCAAAATTTCCCAGTCAATTTCCCGGCGATACTACTTACAGTGTCAAATCTCAGCCAGATTTCCTCCATGCCGTCTGCAGCAGGTATGTACAGTCTGATTCCGTACTTCTCGTGCTGTAGATTGACATCAGGGTGGGCCTCACAGCCTATGTACACACAAGAAAACAGGTTACACTACATTATAGCGACAGGGCCTCACAGCCTATGTACACACAAGAAAACAGGTTACACTACAGTTTCAGCCTATTTACACACAAGAAAACAAGTTACACTGCAGTATAGCAGTATGTGTGTCAAACAGGCGATTATGAAGTAAAAATACTGGGCGGATGTACAGTTTGATCGAGTACTTCCCATGCTAAAGATTGACAATTGTGAGGTCCTCCCAGCCTATGTACGCACAAGAAAACAGGTTACACTGAGTCTGCAGTATTATAGTATGTGTGTCGAACAGGCGTTCATGAAGTCAAAAAGCTGTGCAGATGTATATTGACAACTGGGTGGGCCCCGAAGCCTATGTACACACAAACATAAGTTACACTGCAGTATAGTAGTGCAAAGGCTGAAAATGTTATGCAAAGTATGTACAGGAATCATTTAAAAATCATCATTGTCTATCAAAAGCTTTAAATATACACTGTGAATGATACTTTTCCCATAGTTATAAGTCAAATTTTAGCAATACAGCCCTGACCATGGCTATTTTTTGTTGCATATTCTCATACATCAAGTCTTAAAGTGTACATTCAGAAATCCAGGGTTGGTACATGTATATGGTTTGCCATGAAAAGTCCAAACAACTCCCCAGCTATTGTTAAAGGATGACATGCATTCATTGAAGACACAAAATTACTGCTTTGGACAATAACAAACACTGGGCAAGCTCTTTTGCACAAAAGAGTTAAACAGGTACTTATGTGATGTCCAGATGTGATCATCGGAAATATTTCAGAGTTTTTAAATATTATCCTCATTCTGGGAAAACTGGGCTTAATGTGTGTGCGTAAAGTGTCATCCCAGATAAGCATCTGCAGTCCGCACATGCTAATCAGGGACGACAGTTTCCACTTAGACTGGATTTTCCTTTGACTGGATTTTCCTTTAAAACGAAAATACCAAGGGGAAAGTGTCGTCCATGATACATGTAAGCCTTAACAGACATTAAACCCAGTTTTCCCAGAAAGAGGCTCATATGATTAACATACCCTTGAAATTGACTCGGTTGATTGGTGCCCCGGTCGCTTCCTCCTGTGACTTGTAGAACGCAACGTGCGTGTCTCGAAATGTGCACCAGTAACGCTTGTAACTCTTCAATGTGAACTTCTTTGGTCTAAGAATGAACAGCATAGCATTAAGTGACACAGCTCCAGATGGGATTATACAATAATGACCACAATAACACTATGAAATCCAGCTTTACAGACTTCAGGAAGTTTCAAAGATGATCACTGGGATGTAGTTAATGTTTAAATCATATCTAAGCAATTTTACTGTTCGCTTTTGATTCAATATTCATTTATGTTTTCAATAAATATGAGCAGTTCTATGAAAAACCTGTGCTAAAGATATAAAATCATTTGTGCATTTATACCTTTTATTTTTGTGAATTTTCAATCAAAATTGAAGTTTATACTGTTATGTTTCTCCTTTGTATGTTGCCATGACAACAAATGTTTGCGCAATTATCACAATTACTACGATGTCGAATTTTGCAAACGTCGCCCCTGAGTTATTAATACAGGTGGTGTCACAAAATTAATTACTGGTAATTTTATTGAGCACAACAAATGGAATATTTACATTTAAAGATTTATATTTCATACTGATTAAAAGACCACTTTCATTTGATATAAGCAAATTATTGTAAACAATTTATGTCTCCATTGTGGATCATAAAATAAATCCCTGTTT
Organism: Dreissena rostriformis; assembly: GCA_007657795.1. Lineage (NCBI taxonomy): Eukaryota > Metazoa > Mollusca > Bivalvia > Myida > Dreissenidae > Dreissena > Dreissena rostriformis. Next base: position 119,528 of record VMBQ01000802.1, read on the forward strand.
TCAAACCTGTGACTTACTTTAAAAACTTGACATAGTCGGCTAGCACGGGCACGTGTGTGATATCACTAGGCGACGAAATGGAGCTCCCCTCCAGTGACTCCTGCAGGTTGCTAAGCGCCGCGTCAATGTCGTCGCGACCTTCGTCTGGCATCGTTGAATCTATCGTGTCGTTACCGGAGAAACCAGACATCAGTTGGATCTGGACCTGAAGCGCTCCAAACATCATGGCTTCTTCCTCCGTGCAGTCGATCTCTTCGGAGATGATCGCCCACTTGCTCTGCTCGTAGAGCTGGTTGATACGCACTGCATCATACTGAAAATAACATGGGAATACGTCAACACATTTGTTTTAAACCTTTTTATTTTTGCTCATTTGCGTCATAAGCTTAAAGCTGTATTTAGATGTATTTGAGTAAATGAACCAGCACTAGCTGTTTTTGGTACAAATCTTGAGAAGAGTGAGATCATATCCACTATTCCAAAGTAACCTTTAAATAAATTAGCCTTGTTCTGGGAAAATTGGACTTGTGCGTAAAGTGTTGTACCAGTTTAGCCTGTGCAGTCCACACAGGCTAATCTGGGATGACACATTCTGCCTAAACAGGATTTTTACTAAGAAGACTTCAAAACAAAAATGAGGTTTTGGTGGAAAGTGTTGTTCCTGATTAGCCTTGCAGACTGCACAGGCTATCTGGGATTAAACTTTATGCACATGTATTAAGCCCTGTTTTCCCAAACAAGGCTCATTTGTTATATTTTTACGGGTTTTTACACAGATACATCTCTTATCTCCATACTGCCCATTATGTAAAGATGTTTGCTCTCTTTGATACTGCGCATAATGTAGAGAGGTTTGCTCCCTTTGATAGCATTTATTTCACGCTGTTTCCGTGTTTGCTTTTTATTGCAACAGAGTGGGGATTTAACTTATTAACATGACCAACACCATAATATCCAATAACCACAGCTAATGTGATCATGAAAAGTAATAAACTGCACAAATGACACACAATTATGCAGATATTACAAGAAAAATAGCAAATCCAGACTCTTGGGAAATTACAACCTGCCTGGAATGTAATCAATACAATCTAATCATAAACTTCACAGAAATATTGTACATTATTCATCATGTGTTTTTTGCTAAGCTGTTTCCCTGATTAAAACTGCAGTTATTTATGGTGAAACTCATTTTACTGTTAAATGGACCACCATATCAGTTTCCAGCCGAGGCTTGGTATAACAAACCATTCTTCTTTTTTATAAAGCCTTTATTAATAATCTGGAAGTGTGCAGTCAAACAATAACAAAGGTTTTGTTTTTCTGAAAAACAGTCGCACAGTGTGTTTGGTGTAACCCAAAACTTATGTGTTCCGACACCCAGTGTGTTGTGAATGAATTATGCAAAGTAACCGGATAGGTATCACTGATTCAGTTCACGTGTATGTTAATGGCATATTTCTCAATCAGACCACTCACTGTGAGAGCTATTAACTGTCAATGGTTCCACCCTCGGAAATACCAGACTCTATGGTACCCTGCAGAGCATGATTTATATATTTTATATATTTTCAGGAAAGCGTTCAACAGTACACTGCTATTGTCAACATGCCAAATTGGGAATCAAACCCAGTTTTATTGAAAGTTTCTTGTAGAGAAATCATACATAAAGCTTTCTTGGAAGGAATAAATAATACACAAAGAATACTATGTGTTAGTTAGTGAAGGTTTAATACCACAATAATTCTGGTGGTTTTCCTTATTCTCTTCATGCTATAATCATTGCTTTGCCCAGATTAAAAACATTTGCAACATTTCCATTAATCATTAAAATCCTGCATTTTTTTTTGTTAACAAACAACATTAATTTTAACTTCTTGCTGATCCATCAATTGGTACTTCATGGTTGCATAAATATCAAAGTGCAAATAGAAAAAAATGTTATTAATAGAATAAAATGTTATTGATTTTATTTTTTATTGGATTCAATTTATGTTTGTACGATCATGGCCCAGAATCGATTAACACCTAGCAGGCAATACGAAAACCTCATTAGAAATGTATTTCAAAAACACAGAAAGCTCAGTTATAGCAAACTAGTGAACTTCAAGGGATTCATCAGAGCATGATAGGCCTGCATAAAGCGAAGAAGACACAAAATACTGTCACCAAACAGACAAACTGAAACATGTATATATATGTTGAACTTTCCAAAAACANAACAATTGTGAAGACTGCATACAAATGCCAATATGAATGAACTACACCATTCATCTTTGTTCAAACTAAAGTTCAACGCTGTCTTACCAATAAATAAACCTATATGTAAAAGTCACCTAAATGTACTGCCCAAGTCTTCAGTACAAGAATTTTTTTTTGTTGCAACCTTTGTTTGCAACAAGAGCTGTGGACAGAGCGTTAAAATATTTTTCCGCTTTGACAGTATAATGTACAATTTTCTGTCAGTAACCTGATAAAAATTACTGCAAAGACATATTTGAAATTGACTTTCTGTAGAAGTATAGTAGTATGAGTGGACCTTGACCCAACTTGCGCCAAATGACACTTGCTAGATCGGCCTGTAACATTTCAGCACAAAATCTTTATCCTAAATGAAGTCATTGAATGTAAACGTTTTCTATATTTAAGAAACAATGTCCTTGACCTTGACCCAACTGGCCCCAAATGAAACCCCATGCTAGGTCTACATGTTCTCTATAGATAAGAGTTGTTGAATGCAAACATTAACCTGAAATTTGTAAGTACAAAAAGGGGAATAATTTTGCTTCATTGCAGGTTGAAGTTTTGGGCCTTGGTCTGCGACCTCACACAATGACCCGAAACACATGTGTGATGTTTCTATTGAATACCTGTAGTAGTTACAGTGATACCTTGACCAATTTTCTAAGTTCAAAAAGGGGCATAATTCTGCTAACTTACAGATCAGAGTTATAGAACTTGGTCAGTGACCTCAAACAATGACCCCCGAACATTTGTATGAAGTTTCAATTGAATACCTGTGATGAATATGGAGATATTGCACGTTAACTTTAACCCTTTGCATGCTGGGAAATTTGTCGTCTGCTAAAATGTTGTCTGCTGAATTTCTAAAATTAACATTTTCTTTGATTTTTTTTCAAAGAATACTATCAGTATAGCAAACAGTTTGGATCCTGATGAGACTCCACGTTCTGTGGTGTCTCATCTGGATCCAAACTGTTTGCAAAGGCCTTCAGAATTCGGTTCCAGCACTGTAACAGTTAACCAGAGCGTAATGAGTAATGCAGACATCTGTAGATGAGTAGTTTATAGGTCAGACTCTTCAAATAGTCGCACAAAAAATTGACTTACAGTTTTAAGACAAGAAATTCAGTCAGCAAGTAAACACAGCAAAGAATGGTTATAAATAATAGATGTCAGTATATACAAACACCAGTCAGACTGGCAGCTTGGCGAGGGTTCAAAACTTGGCTGGCTCAGAGCCATCTCATTGGGAGCCGTTAAAACTGTGAAACTGTGCAGAAGCTCTCAGTATAAAAACTCATTGACATTCAGATAATAGCTCTATCTTTCTGGAGCAGAAACTAGGGAGAAAACAATACCGGCTGCCAAGTGTAGGGGTACATATTTAACTTTTTGAAACATAACATGTTGGCTTGCCTAATCAGCATTTTCAAGTTTTTCTTCCCCCAAACAATAGCATCACTTGCTGAAGAATATATCAGACCTGGTAAAAGAATTTCTAGGCTTAAGTTGGATTTTTTTCCACATTTTTTGCATTTATTTTTTATTAACAGGAAGATGTTATAATGTAATTTAGTGATATACTGGCAATTTCGCAAATGGTCTGTGAATCTGGTAACTTGATTATACTGAATGTTGAATTAATGACTGTTAAGTCTGGTAGATGAAAGCATCAGCAGCATCCATGGAGAGACTTCAATAAAACAGTCAGAGATTAACACTTGTAGTTTGCATGTTTTTTTTACTGTACTTAACCATGTATAACACACATTTTTTTTTCTACCAAATTTCAATTAAAACAAGCAAATTTAGTGAATTAATATCCCCGCCAATTTTAACATTTTGTGACAGACGGATGGACAGAATGACGGACTATGTCCTTTGGTGGGGGATAAACATTGGTGCACCTTATACAATTATACAAGACTTTTCTGACTGCTTCTGATTTGCAAAAAAAAAAGTGCAATCCTAAATATTCATAATAGACAACATGTTTGTTTTTTTCTAGAGTACTACACTATAAAAATTATTATCTTGAAGGCTGAAAGCGCTGTTAAGCGATATGAAGATATGAATAAACGCAGGTAACGGTAGGTGTGACATTAGCGTTACAGCAGTTTGAATAGCAATTAAAATGTTTGAATAAAATATGATAAAAATGTCTTAGTTTGTGTTTAAGCCCTTCTTCATTGACAGCACTCGTTGAGTAATTTGAGACGCATATAGACACTTGGGAACGTGAAACTATTTAATCATATTCATAGATGTCAGGAATGTCAGGGATTGTATTACTTTTGGTTTCGTCATTAGATTGTACAAGATAACGAGTATATTCATAGGAGGGATGCAATTTTTACCAAACGGGTGTTAACCTTTTGCATGCTGGGTAATTTGTCATCTGCTAAAATGTCGTCTGCTGAATTTCTTAGATCATCATTTTCTTCACTTTTTTTCAAAGACCACTATCAGAATAGCAAACAGTTTGGATCCTGATGAGACGCCACGTTCTGTGGCGTCTCATCTGGATCCAAACTGTTTGCAAAGGCCTTCAAAATCCGGTTCCAGCGCTCAAAGGGTTAAACATTTAATATTATAGTATTATAAATTTAGGTAATAACAATTGCATTGCACTTATGTCTTATCTTTATAAATGCTTAGCAACATACAAATCTCAATTATTGTTTTACAATGATTTAACAGCATACTTAAGAATATAAGTAAAGCGATTTGAATGAAATGTATGTAAAGAACCAGTATGTAAGCGAACTATTGAAAACGGTGTTGTTGTGTTATAACGTCTTCATAAATGTCAGGGATTGTATTATTTCTGGTTTCGATTGTCCGAGACCGATTGGGTTGGGAAAGATTTAAAAATAATTTTCCTGTTGCTTCAAACATAACCATAAGCCCATTTACCGGTAAAAATTGGTTTCACAATGCACATATTTTATGCCTTAAAGGAAGTATACAAACACAAGTGATGCATGAATAGCCACATTCGTGTCACTATCAATGGATAATTGTGTTTTTCAGGAGTTTTTTGGACATTTTTATTCACCTAAAATCGTGGCCAGTTACTTTATAGCAACACAATCTTATCCTCTTATCCGTTGAAATCATTCATTTGCTACATAATGGTTTAATTGACATTCCTTACGTTAAAATAAATAGTCAATTTTTCAAGTATAAAGTTACCATATTGTTTTACGTTATATTTTAACTTTATTTTGGGAAATATTGTAAATCAGACCTGTAAATTTTAAGTTATTTAAGAGTTTATAGTAAAGAAAAATCATTCTTGAATGTTTTCAATTTTCATTTTCATAACAGGCACATAATTTATTCTACAATTCATGGCCGTGACAAATTATATTTTAAGCAAAAAGTTCAACAAAATTAATAGATTGGTAAAAATGCTCAGAAAATGCTGATGAAACAAGGACAATCAGTATCCTCAGTTCTTTTAATACATAATCTAATTATTGTAAGACTAACCAGTCCTTTAAAGTTCTACCAAGTTAATGTCCAATAAGTTGATGACCTAACAAAACCACACAACCCCAGTAACCAATGGGTGGAGTGTCCGGTTTATGTGATAACGCGACAGAAATGACCGCTAATTACTGGTCATTAATTCACTATCTCGCCTACATGGCCGGTTGAACAATTACTCAATAAGCAACATTTAGATAAGCCTATTATTTAAGGCGGGTCTCGATATGTTGTCTATACTGCATAAAGGCAACTTAACATGTACCAGGCATGCGATCACTTTCGTTTATTATCCTTTTTGTTTATCACAAACATGCAAGGCTTGCCTGTATGTGCGTAATTAACGTCTACAATTGGCACATCAATTATTGTTACGGTGTAATTATAGTTCTGCAGCTGTTTGTGTACTGGATGAACACAGAACAGTTACACAATATCTCGGTGCATATCTATTTCTGAAAGTAATGTTGTACTTAAGTACCATTTTGTTCTTTCTTTAAAGAACACCTTTGTTTCATCTGGTGCACTTTTGTTGTATCTAGTACAGTCATTATAGTGGAAGTGATTCTTTTCTTTTGCGGTAACCATGCACATTAAACTAGACTCATATAAATTATAAACAAATAATACTATTTTTTATACATGTATTATGGAACAATTGTCACCAAAATAGAAATAGTTTATGAAAAAAATTCATGCAGGTCGTGACTGGAAAAAGCTAACTGCACTTTAATAATATAACTAATAATAATTAAATATTATCATAAATACATATCTATCAAATCTGTTTCTTGATTTACGGAGATAATGCATGTCTGTAATTAAAGTTTTCAAGCATGTTATAAATTGCCCCATTAGTGCAAAAAGGAACCACGTGACATTAAATTTCAATGGCACATGTTACCTTTTTGCACCAAGGGGTGAAATTATACTTTACATCTGATCATAATCCAATCATCCAATGAAATTCTGAACTCCTCTATCATTATCATAGAATTTCATTGCCAAAAATATTGTTATCAGGCAAGCAAAAAATTGAAACCTTCCTGCTAAACACATGTGGAAAAGTAGGGGTCATATTTTAAATTAACAGAAAATAAGCATATGCGCTGCTCTCTTTCAGAACAAGTTTTAATGCAAGTACGTAAAGTGTCGTCCCAGATTAGCCTGTGCAGAGTGCACAGGCTTCTGTGCATAAAATGTGCATTAAGTGCAATTTTGATTTCAATAAAACATTACCCCTGCCCTAATCGCAGTACAAACACATAATTAGCAAAATGATCTTTTTTTTGCACGTAATTAATTTAACAAAATTCGATCTAGGAATAAAAAAAAAATAACATACATTTTGTGAATGCTGCTTTAATAATGTATAGTGACAACATGATAAAGAAAGTACATAAACATTTCCTCTAATACATTTCCTCCTGACATATCATGTAATTAATAATCAATTCAGACTTTATTGGGACTATATCTTTTCAACCGTTAATCTTTAGTTCATTTAACAAGTAATTCACATATCATGCTTATCTTTAACCATCACTGCCTTATCTTAAATTCTTCAACACCCATGTTTCCCTTTTCAATGCGATTATCTTGCTGGGTTTAAGAACTGTTTACAATATAGCCCATTCACTCTTTAAATAGAACAGGGACCCCTACTCACGGGAGCAATTTAAATTCATAAGTGACATGAATGGATCCAAAAAGGATTACTATCTCCATTATCCCAATAACGGAAATATGTTGTCAGTGCAATAAACCTGTAGCTTTGTTGAATTATAACGGCTGATACAGCCCTATTGAAGTATTTAAATTTAAAGCTATTTAAAGATGAAGTTTCCTGTTTTCGTTAAATAGATCACCCAGCGGGGCTTTAACATCGCTCTGGTTTGCTTGATTTCCCCAATTTTGTTTACTACTTCTGAATTATTATCTTCCTACACATTTTTTTTTACATTTTTCAACCCATCATTTTTTGTGGGTGGCAGAGTTTTTTGTGACTTTATGCATCATGCTGCACTTTTGGGTTGTAAACATTTGTGGCGTGTTCTGAGAAAACTGGGCAAAATGCTTGTGCGTAAATTGTCATCCCAGATTAGCCNAGAAATTCAGCAGACGACACTTTAGCAGATGACAAATTTCCCAGCATGCAAAGGGTTAATAAAACTCAACTGCTTTTTAATATGCAAATCAAATACTAATGAATCATCAACCAATATTGCTTATTCAGAGTTGTTTACAAATGTTTGGTACAACACTACAAAAACAGTTTGAGAATTGGTATTGATCAAGGTCATATTTGTCCTCTGACTAAAAACAACTCTTAACCACATTGCAGATTTTTTTGACAAGTTTTGAATAGATGATGCACTTTCTTATCTCGCAATACCAAACGGATAAATTTGTCACGAGAAATGTATTCGATATCTCAACAAATCAAGCAATTGTCTTTCAAGTTAACGCAAGATGTCCACTCGTATACTTCCAGTGCTGATACTTAACAGCGGAAATACATTGTCAAGCATTTTGTTATTGTAAGTAGAAGATAACCACATTATAGTCCATTCAAAATGTGCGAAATGTGCGAACAACTAAAACAGCCGTGAAAGGAAGGGAAAATCAGTGTATCACTTCATATAAATGAGTGTTTAGCCTGTCCCCATTCTCAAGTTCACATTTTATTACTATAATTATACATTTTTGAATATAAAACGCATTTAATACTGAACATTATCATTTTGAAGAATGTGGCTAGTTATTTTATACTTAAGGCTCATCTATTGTAGTACAATATGTCTATTTATGGTATTGGCTTGAACAAAATGTCCTTAGTAGCAATTCAAACATCAAACACCGCCTTTATTTACGAAGCTTTTAGTTACAGAAGACATTTATGGTCAATAAAATTCCCATAAAAATCGCACGCAACCATATTAATTTTGATCTCTCCTGATTTAGCAAACAAACACAAAATTAGGTAAAAACCAATGACGGAATTTAAGACAAACTCCCCAGTATGAACACAAATACTTCTTCTATAAACCAATTACATGTTTTGTTATTTTTGCATTTAGTTTGGAATTATTTAATTCCATATTTCAACAGTACTTCATTGTGTGAAGATAATGGGTCTTATCAGAAGGGTAGGTGGTAACAGTAATGGTGTCTGAAATAACAATTTAAATCACCCCGATTGTGGTTTCAAATCTCAAAACCATTGGGCAGTGATACTTTAAGGCCTGCACGAGAGGGTTGCTGGGGATTTTCACACAAAGTTATTGAATTTTTTTATTCAGCTGTCTAAGATGGGTTTATTCCTCGATTTATTGACATAATTATGCCGCAGGGTGTCTGAGATTATGTCAAATTTATTTTTAGTTTAAAGTTTTCTTAGAGAGATAGAAGAATCTAGAGTTCAATATGTTTTGTTAGTGATTATTCTGGGGTCCAAGTATCACATAACTGTTTATTTGGCAATCATGCATTATTTAAAGGCAAAACTGAAATATTAGTATTTTTTTCAATGAAAATTTTTTGTCGGTTTTTTGTTTAAAAGACATTATTATCTTGTTTACATTTCACACTACTTACTTCATAACTAATGGGTCCTTAAAAGCCTACAGTGACACTGTTTCTCCATTTTGCCCAAGGCAGTCGATTGTTGACAAAGTTTACTCTAAACTATCCCGGAAGCTAAATTGAGGTTAAAGAATCATCAAAACAAACAATAAACAACATATACTTCATTTTCATTTATGATGTATAATCTCACAAGATTTGTGGCATAAGCTAGGGCATACTAGAGGCTTCCATTTAATGACAGTTTCATACCTCACACCAACTGTTTCCTATTATTTATGATTAAATGCAATATCATTTCCAGAATTGTAAAGGTAAGTTTTACTTCAGGGAGTAATGAATACTATTTACAGAACTTCTGCATTCACCTGGAAAAAAGCTGGGTACCAACTGTTTGCTCAATTCACATCCACCCACACACAGGTTCCAGGCTTCCAGGGTTTTTCAGGAAGCTAATGTAAAGTGTTTATCTTACCATGCTTCTGAGTTTATTTCTCATCTAAATTCCAGATAGCTGAGAAATCAGTTATATATAAACCACGGAGGTTTCTCCATCTCATGTCTTCTTAGAAAATATAATTGATACTGTAAGTGAACAGTAAGCTATAAACTCAGGAATGCATAAACAAATTGGAGATCATTGTATGCAAATGTTCCTATCCCCTCCTATCTCTTATCTGTGTCTATGTCCCCTCCTTTCTCTTATCTGTGTCTATGGTTCCTATCCCCTCCTATCTCTTATCTGTGTCTGTGGTTCCTTTCCCCTCCTATCTCTTATCTGTGTCTATGTCCCCTCCTATCTCTTATCTGTGTCTATGTCCCCCTCCTATCTCTTATATGTGTCTATGTCCCCTCCTATCTCTTATCTGTGTCTATGTCCCCTCCTATCTCTTATCTGTGTCTATGTCCCCTCCTATCTCTTATATGTGTCTATGTCCCCTCCTATCTCTTATATGTGTCTATGTCCCCTCCTATCTCTTATATGTGTCTATGTCCCCTCCTATCTCTTATATGTGTCTATGTCCCCTCCTATCTCTTATATGTGTCTATGTCCCCTCCTATCTCTTATATGTGTCTATGTCCCCTCCTATCTCTTATATGTGTCTATGTCCCCTCCTATCTCTTATATGTGTCTATGTCCCCTCCTATCTCTTATATGTGTCTATGTCCCCTCCTATCTCTTATATGTGTCTATGTCCCCTCCTATCTCTTATATGTGTCTATGTCCCCTCCTATCTCTTATATGTGTCTATGTCCCCTCCTATCTCTTATATGTGTCTATGTCCCCTCCTATCTCTTATCTGTGTCTATGCATCTCCCAAATAAATATAAATGCTTAGAAAGCTTCTGATTTCTTGAAGAACTTTTGATAGAATCTAATCTTGAAAGCTCCTGTCAATATTATCTTGTACTATCATGAAGTGTCATAAGAAGGAACATTGTTCTTCTGCCCCGATTTGAGCATCAGATTTGAGCATCAGATTTGAGCATTAGATTTGAGCGGCTCTCTGGGAAAACAGGGCATTATGCATGTGCATAAAGTGTTGTCCCAGATAGGTCTGTGCAATTTGCACAGGTTAATCAGGGAAGATACTTTCTGCTTTAATCGATTTTTTTTATTTAAAGGAAGTCTCTTCTAAACAACAATCCAGTTTAGGTGGAAAGTGTCGTCCTGTCTGCACAGGCTAATTTTTGGACTAAACTTAACGCACATGCATAAAGCCCAGTTTTCCCAGAGCGAGGCTCATTTATGTTTTTGATGGATCTTTGATGTGTTATGTTTTAAAATTTAATCCAAAATGTTCATTTTTCACCACAAGATGAAAAAAAGTTATGTTTTTCCCTGTACCCATGAAACCTGGTGTTAAATAACAAATTGGAAAAGTGAATATTGTTGGAATATAATTTGTCACAAAAATATAGTGCACTTGTGAATTAACTGTGATGCTAAGCAAAAGATAAATGTAAAGCTTTAAATGTAAATGGAAGTCTGTTAATCCAACACTGACAATGATTGGAAATGAAATTGGAATACAAGCCATTATTCATCCCTGTACCAGTCAATAATATCAATCAGGATATAAACTTGATCCATACAGTACAGCAATCCTATCAACCCACTAACAACTGTGTCAGATATTACAACATGGGTCACAAAAAGCAATTTCGGAAATGGACTGGTACAATTTTCAACAATCATCTTAGATATTACAACATGGGTCACAAAAAGCAATTTCAGTAATTGACTGGTACAATTTTCTTGGTGTTCTTTCCACTCCATGATTATTTTGTTGGTATCTTGTTATGACATCTGACCTAAATGATTGTTAACACTTGGAGTTTGTCATACTGAAATTTCTCCTGGGGACATATAAATGTTGTTTTTCTCACATTACTTGACTTCATTTGTTCCTGAGTAACTCACAGGCTGTTCTGGTTTTATGCTGGTTGCATTAAGCAATTTTCATTTGCTTCTGAGCAGGAAAGGGTTCATGCAAGTACAGGCCCTGGTCAATGTACCTTGGGATTGAGGTTATAGGGTCAACATACCTTGGGATTAAGGTCATAGGGTCAACGTACCTTGTGATTTAGGTCATAGGGTCGACGTACCTTGGGATTTAGGTCACAGGGTCAACGTACCTTGGGATTGAGGTCATAGGGTCAAGTACCTTGGGAATAAGGTCATAGGGTCAAGTACCTTGAGATTGAGGTCTTAGGGTCAATGTACCTTGGGATTGAGGTCATAGGGTCAAGTACCTTGGGATTGAGGTCATAGGGTCAACGTACCTTGGGATTGAGGTCATAGGGTCAACGTACCTTGGGATTGAGGTCATAGGGTCAACGTACCTTGGGATTGAGGTCATAGGGTCAAGTACCTTGGGATTGAGGTCATAGGGTCGACGTACCTTGGGATTGAGGTTACAGGGTCATCATACCTTAGGATTGAGGTCATAGGGTCAACGTACCTTGGGATTGAGGTCATAGCGTCAACGTACCTTGGGATTGAGGTCATAGAAGTTGTAGAACTTGTACTTCAGCAGACAGGTGTCATTGTCCCGTAGGCCTTGCTCCATAAGGGACCGGGAGGAGTCCAGCCATCTGGAAAACAAAATATCAGGCTAGAAACAATGCAAAATGTTCATTTTCGCCTCAATCTGGGAAACCTAGGCTTAATGCATGTGCGTAAAGTGTCGTCCCAGATTAGTCCGCACAGGCTAATCATCTTTTATGGAATTTGTTGTTTGAAGAAAGTCTTTTCTACACGAAAATCAAGTTTAAGCGGAAAGTGTCGCCCCAGATTGGCCTGTGCTGACTACACAGGCTAATCTGGGATGACACTTCACACACATGCATTAAATCCTGTTTTCCCAGAATGAGGCTCAGACTATTAACACTGCAAAATGTCTACTGTATCACAGCACGAACCCTGGTTAGTCAAGCTGGAAGTCCATCATTAATTTCATTTTGGAAAAAAAGTTTAAAATTGGGACAGCCTCAAGTATGTCAATCAAAGTTCTGTGGCATGAACCAAACTAGGCAATGACTACTAAATTACAAATTATGTCTCAAGAACATTTTTTTCATAAAAAACCGTCAAAAATGCCTTGAAAATGCAGACTTTCAATGAAATGTAGTGTATTTGGCTAACAAGCCATGTAGAGCACTGACAATAATATACTTGGCTTTTTGTGTCTTAAGTCATTGCAATCAATCAGCCTTGATGACACTAACTGGTCAGCTAGATCATGCTTACCCTGATTCGAATCTACAGATCTATCCCTGGCGCTACATTGATCAGTAACCAAACACTGGCATATCCACATAGACATTATCAACCTTGGCTAGATCAAGGCGATGACAGAAATCCTCTACACCTGGCAGGAACTAAGTCACAAACTTGCCCGGCACCATTACTAAGGCCAATAACAGGGCTGATCGGATCAGCCATGCTGATGATGCCAGTTAAGGTCATGTCAACACTCTTTTATCAGCCCTGTTGACAGAAAACCCTACCACTTACCTACATCCCAATGACAGACCAACCCATACCTAACCCTTGACCCTTGAAAGCCAGAAGTGTTTATCAGTCTATTTTGCACATATGCTGATAGGACCATCTGGCTTTCACACTGCAAGAATAATTATTCACTTCACACTTTATCTTTTTAATTATTTCTGTCTATAATGTGGGTAATAGGCAGCTCTTTATCTTTTTAATTATTTGTGTCTACTATGTGTGTGTTATTGGCAGCCATAGTGGCCCAGTGTCAAGTCACCCCCAGTTATCAGCTCAGATGACAGACTTCCTACCCCCAGGTCTGATACATTGCCAAGAGATCAGAAAGGACATTGACCCAACACTATCAGTCTCCAGCAAGTTACCTTTGGTAGGAATCTAGTAGAGCTGCTCTCTGTAAAAACTGGGTTTAATTCATGTCCGTAAAGTGTTTTTCCCAGAATAGCCTGTGCAGTTTGGGTAACATTGATCTAAGAAGGATGCATTAATTTGTTGTAGAAATGGTGGCAAAGAAAATAATTGAAACAGCAAAAACAGGGCAATACCATGAAACAAAATTTTTGTTTAACATATGAAAATTGTGAAAACATTAGGTCTGCATGTATTAGCTACATACACACTAAATGTCAGCGCAATACCTCCAACAAAACTCACGTTTTTTGCAAAAACTGTTTTAATATATTTTACTTTAAGTAACAGTGACCTTGACCCAAAATGCAATTTTATGCGACGTCTGCATGTTGTAAGCAACAAACAAACATAATTTCAGCACCATTACCCCATAACACTAAAGTTAATGAGTAAAAACCGTAGTTCTATGTGCATCAGATATTCGTTTTTTTGTTCATTTGGGGTAATTCTCACTGAAAGCTATTCATGTATTTGCCAGGTCTAGAGCTCTCTTATAACTTAGATAAGATATAAGCTGGCAGGAGAAATAATTACTTGTCTGTATGTTACATTGATTCTCATGTTTCAGTGAATAGAGAGCAGTGACCTAGTAACAGGATAAACGTTCAGGTAATTCTTAATCAAGAAGTCAAGATAATTTGATTGTATGATTCATATTTCATAACATGACTTTTACGCTCATTCTGTAATCTTGAAGTAATTGCTACTGATAATATATCAAACATTGTATTGTTCAACGTCTGTTAAGCCTGTAAGATGTGCCTTGCCACACACACATTGTACAAATATTCATGAATGAGCCGCAATCTGGGTAAACAGGACTTTATGCATATGCATAAAGTGTCATCCCAAATAAGCCTGTGCGACACTTTCCGCCTAAACTGGATTTTCACTAAGAAGAAACTTCCTTTAAATGAAAAATTCCATAAGCAAATTCTATTTATTAACTTGCTGGGTGCTTCGGGCATAATGGTTTGTGTGAAGACTACTAAACAGCATCAAACTTCTTTTTTCTTCTTCTTCATGCCATGTCTCTTAAGCTCCAATCATAAACAAACAAACATTTGCATAAAGTCCAATGACTCCATAGTCTGCATATAACAAGAGGGCAGCACTTACGCATTATTTATCTAGGCCTTTTCCACAAAATAGGGCTTAATGTATGTGCGTAAAGTGTCGTCCCAGAAAAGCCTGTGCACTCCGCAAAGGCTAATCAGGGACAACACTTTCCGCTCTTATGGAATGTTGCGTTTAGAGGACATCTCTTGCAAACAAAAATCCAGTCTAAGTGGTTATGAAGAACTTACGCAAAATTTATGCGGGCCTTTTCAATGAAATTCTTGGGCCGTGCGAGGTACACAAGCGCGTCCTTGGTGGCGATGGGGGAACTGTGAACCAGCGAAGACTCCACTGCGTTCTCGAAGGAGAGGCTGTACATGGAGCCCGGGGACAGGATCCCGTTCATGGAGCTGAGGTTGCCGTTAGGGGACAGCGTGTTGTAGGGGCTACCAGGCACACTGGACGTGTCGTGAAGCTGTAGTGTGTTCTACAATGGGAGAAACATAAATAAGGGTTAATTCAATACACAAACAAAACATAATAATAGTCTCTTTAGTCTATCAAATTGACCATAAACATTCATGTGTAATTTAATAGAATGTGGCTCTCCGTCACATATAGAAGATACAATATGAGCCTTGTTCTTGAAAAACTGGACTTAATGCATGCACGTACAGTGTCTGCACAGGCTAATCAGGGACGACAATTTCCGACTATACTGTATTTTCGTTTATAAAAATCCAGTTTTCAAAGGAGGCTGATATGATTAGTGGCATCATCTCTATAAGAGGATACCACCAGTCATACAGTATCTACTGATGTATCAGCTGCCAGCACACAACAACCGGATATCCCCAGTCAGTGGCCGATGTTATCACTTGCACAGCCGTTCAACTTTAAAAAGACAAAAATGAGTAACTGATTGCCCAATTAGATAGCTAATCTCTCGTTTATTATGGCCTTATCTCTGAAGGCTCTCTGGTTTTTGTGATATATGTATGCAACACGTACATCAATGATCATAGGAAATGTCATAAATTATTGCATTTCCTATGATCATATGATGCATGTATTATTATTAATATTATACGTGTGGCACCAGCAACTGGGACTACAGAAATTACAAAGAATCTCACAGCAAAGAGATGAGCCTCCCTCTGGGAAAATGGGGCTTAATGCATGTGCCTAAAGTGTTGTCTCAGATTAGCCTGTGCATTCCACACAGGCGTATGAGGGACGACACTTTCAGCTTTTATGGAATTTTTCGTTTAAAGGAATTCATTTTTTGAGCCAAAATCCAGTCTAGGCGAAAAAGTGTAGTGTCTGATTACCCTGTGCAGACTGAACAAGCTTATCTGGGACGACACTTTACGCACAGGCATCAAGCACAGTTTTCCCAGAACAAGGCTCATATGATCATTGGAAATGCAATAATAACCCTTTGCATGCTGGGTAATTTGTCGTCTGCTAAAATATTGTCTGCTAAATTTCTAAAATAAGCATTTTCTTCGATTTTTTTTCAAAGAATACTATCAGAATAGCAAACAGTTTGGATCCAGATGAGACGCCACGTTCTGTGGCGTCTCATCTGGATCCAAACTGTTTGCAAAAACCTTCAAAATCCGGTTCCAGCACTCAAAGGGATAAGTGTGGACCCAGCGAATGGCACTACAGAAACTACAAAGACTCTCACTGCACAGAAATGATGAATTTTACATAAGTCCTGTGTGATCTGATATTATCAAAGGCTCTTTTGTTGCATAAATGTCTACGAATTACTAGAACTTTATGTGAACCATATCACTCAGTCCACCCATCTTTTCTTATTAATATTGAATAAGAAGAAACCTTTTTCCAATGTCTAAAAATACAGACTTAATGCAATGCCTGAACATTTTGCTATAGGATAAAGTGAGATGTCTCCATACGCTTGTGGAATTTAGTAGACACATGTAATTACCGTAATATTTTCCAAGTCAAATCTGAAGAGAATTTATTTTGTCTTAAAATTAATCAATAGAATACACAAACCATAAAGTGCATTTATCATAAATCACAATACTTTAATATATTATGATGAAGTAGATAAACGTCTGTTGCCCCATATGTACACACGTACAATGCCATAACAGAACAGTGCAGAATTAAGAATTTACATGTAGAGTTAGATGCTATCTTGAGTTGTAAATGCCAGGGATTATTACAATAATTTATGTAACAGATGCTGTAAACCAGACCTTGGGACAAGATCAACCCCAATGCATGTGCGTAAAGTGTCGTCCCAAATTAGCCTGTGCAGTCCGCACAGGCTAATCAGGAACAACACTTTCCGCCTAAACTAGATTTTTGCTAAGAAGAGACTTTCTTTAAACAAAAAATATTATAAAAGCTGAAAGTGTCGTCCCTGATTAGCCTGTGTGGACTGCACAGGCTAATCTGGGACAACACTTTAAGCACATGTTTTAAACCCCTTTTTCACAGAGCGAGGCTCAATTTATGATTTACATGTAGAGAAAGATGCTATCTCTAGTTGTAAATGCCAGATCACATTATAATCACATTATAATAACTGATGTAACAGATGCTGTCTACCAGATCTTGGGACAAGATCCCCCCCCCCCCNTGATGATGGTGATGTTATTTACATCAGAAATAATAATGTTCACTGTTGCTTCTATTCTCAGGTAATAAAATTATGTTGACGCTTATGTTTATAGCAGGTATTTGCAAGCAATTTCGGAGTAATAAAAGCTAAATTTAAACACACATTTTTGGATGGAATGTAACAGAAAAACACTGTTGATAGATAAAACATAATGAATTGAAATACTAGCACAAATGTTCAAGCAATAATAAAAGGTTTCAGTTGTGTGTGTGTGTGTGGCATCCAACTTTTTTTTATCTTATTCCCCCGTCACACTAGGTCACGTTCCTTCTACGTCCTCAAAAATATGCCAGGATGCAGTGCGAACGTGTACAACGTAGCGAGGACGAAGTAGACACGGCTTTGCGGGTCGTTGGGTCTTCATGGACGTGAAGGACGTGGGTGAACTTTGAACATGTTCAAAACTTACAGGGCGAGGACGTGGTCAAATCAGGACGTGGTAAGAACTTGGTAAGGTCGTAGTAATGACTGAGCTAAAACCTAGTAAGAACCTCATTGACGCAATACACGCGTAGTGCAGACGTGGACAAGTGTGTGACGTTCGCATCACGTTGTCTCTAGATTGTCACTACCTTTTTGCTACGTCCATTGGGTTCTCACTACGACCCTTCCACACTAGTGTTGCAACAATGATACGTCCCTACTACGTTTCAAAAGATTGCATAAAATTCTTAGTATGTTCTACCGGTGCTTATCACGTCCAAAGTACGTTTGCAGCAGGCTCTAGCCACGACCATACCACGTTCTGGTGGTCGAGTATAAAAACTGGATTATTTTCCCTTTCACTTCCATTTCAATATAGAATGGACAACCAAGAACTTCTCCAGCATGTCGCTGTATTGGTTGGACAACAGGCTCTTCTCGATGGACAGGTCGCACTATTGCTTGTGAGAAGGAGAAGGCGGAGAAGAAATAGAAGACAGCCCAGGTCTTGCTGGGTGCGGCCTTGGCTGTTAGCAGAAAGAAGGCTAAAATTCGGCCATTATGACCGACTTATGGCAGAACAAAGAATGAAAGATCAGCATTCATTCTTCAATTTTCTTAGAATGCCTTCTGAAATGTTTGATGAGCTTCTCAACCGAGTTGGTCCGAGATGTCAGAAGCCAGACACACCCTGCAGGAAAGCGCTGGATCCAGGTCAGAAACTTATGATTACGTTACGACACTTGGCTTCTGGTGACAAGTACCCGTCCTTGCAGTACGCCTTTAGAGTTGCTAGGAACACAATATCTTTGTTTATTCCTGAAGTGTGCCGGGCAATCGTTGACGAATATAAGGACGAAGTTATATCATGCCCAACATCACAAATCGAATGGCGCACTATTGCCGAAGAGTTTCAGACAAAGTGGAATGTGCCACACACCTGTGGAGCAATTGATGGCAAGCATGTGGCTATCAGATGCCCAAATAACACTGGGTCATTGTTTCACAATTAAAAAGGCTTCTTTTCGGTGGTTCTTCTGGCTTTGGTGGACGCCGATTATAAGTTCGTGTGGACAGATATTGGTGGATACGGGTCCATGTCTGACGCTCAGATATACAATGAATCCGCATTGAAGGAGTGTTTGGAAAATGGAACATTCGGATTCCCAGATCCAAACCCAATAGCCCATGATGATCAGGACATGCCATATTTTATCTTGGGCGATGACGCTTTTGGACTACGAACCCATCTGATGAAACCATACTCCCACCGAGGACTTTCAAATCAAGAGTTGATAACCAACTATAGAATTTCAAGAGTGATACGTGTAGTAAAAAACGCCTTTGGTATACTGGCACAGAGATGGCAGATAGTATTGACCACAATGATGCAAGGACCTGACATAGTGAGAACTGTACTCGAGGCTTGCATATGCCTTCATAATCTAATGAGAAAACGGTATCCCGTTACGCAGAAAGCCCAACTTGGCGTGGAGGATGATCAACATAATGTAGTACCAGGCCTCTGGAGAGCCAATGCAAACATGCATGAAGTTGAAGCCATCAACGGACCTAACAGGGATACTGTAGCAGGTATTGGGTGTGCCTCCAGCCACTCCACCATAGTCTGTTCCACTACTGGTGTTAGAGTGGACACTAGTTTTGCCTTCTTTGGTCAGGTACCGACAAAGCTAGACACATCTGATTTGGCTCCGCTTTCTGTTGTTTCAGTGGGCCCACTGTTACAGATAGGTTCTGGTTCAGGAACAACCTCAAACCCATCACTTGCTGGTGATGGAGTTCTCGGTTTTGCTTTCGTAGCTGCTTTGCAGCCCCCCTTCCTTCTCTGCATATTTTCTGATATAAAATACTTTACTTTTGCTCAGAAGAAGGTCGCAGATTGAATGATCAGATCGAGCCAAATCTTAGTATTTATATGCAGACATAGAATGCGTTGAGAACGTGATGAGCGCTTGGTAAGAACGCAGTGCTATCTTGGCAGTCATAGTAGCAACCTAGTACGAGTGTAGTTAAAGCATCGCAAGAACGTGTTGGACGTGATACCCGCCTGAATACACGCACAATAAGAACGTAGTGGGAACGTGTTGGACGCAGTAAGAACTTAGCGCAAACGTGGTATGAACGTAGCAGGAACTTGAGAAATGCATTTTTTACAATTTTTACCCCGTCCTCGCTACGTCCTACGACATTTTCAGGACGCAGCGCGGTCTTTATGGACGTGGCCTAGTGTGACGTGGGCTTTACAAACAGTACAACCTTTAAATGATTTTAGGATTTTTGTCTAACAATCAAATTCATTAAAATACAAAGACTTAGTGTCTTGTGGTGTGTACTGAATCACGGAGGAGCAGTCAATCAATTGATGCTAACAAGAAAGAGGTTTAGAATGAATATTTAACATACAAATCCTAGAGAATTTCAACAAAATTAGCTTTACATGGCTAAGAGTAGTTAGCATATCGGTCACACAGTCATTTCCCTCCCTAAACTACAAATGTTCCACTTCTAGATGGGAACAAGCTAGTGCAAACTGTCTGGAACACATATAGCCCAATACCACACATTCTCCAGGACTTGGATCCTCCCAACACTGAGTGCCACCCAGTTATTTTTGCATTCAAACAACAGGACACAGGTGTAGAGAATGCCAGTAAAACAGCAGGAATCTCACCTGCTGTATGGGAAGGGATAGTCAACATTTTGAACAGTTACAATACAGTTATAAATGTCTACAATAGTTAAAGGTGTTGTGAGGTTATACTCTAGTCAACGGTCGACGGAAATACTGTCCGAATTCCAACAAAAGTGTACAAAAAGTGATACATAACAACAGCTAATTGTGCCCTCTTCATAAAGTTGCCATTTGCAATTGTGTATGAAAAATATAAGTATCCTAATATTTATAACGTACATGACTGCATTTAACTTTTTATGTAATAGTGCACATACATTGTACATGTAAGTAGTATGTAAAGCATTCCTTCGTAAGGTTTTATAAAGAAATCATGCAAGTCAACTGGCAATCACTTTTTTCACAATAAGTATTTAAGTGTACTGTTGGTATTCATAAAGGACTCCAAAAATCTGCAAATCCTCTACCCACAAACAATGTAGTGACAACATTGACTCAGAAATTGCAGCACGAGTATTCGAGTATTGGACTAACTGAGGTAAGCTTGCACCACTCGTGTGAGTCACATTGGGTCACATCCGCAGCTTCTCTTGTTTATTCCTATATGACAGTTTGCTAAAAACAAGGCATCATTTATGTGATGGGAGGCTGCAGACTGAATGCAGCATGTGCACTGTGAGTTGAGCATTAACATATGAAAGTTTTGATCTGTGAAAAGCATGTGCCTAAAGTATCAACCCAGATTTGCCTGTGCAGTCCGGGACACTTTCCGCTTTTATGGAATTTTTCGATTAAAGGAAGTCTCTTCTAAATGAAAATCCAGTCTTGGCGGAAAATGCACAGGCTAATCTGGGATGACATTTTATACAAATGCATTAAGCCCTGTTTTCCCAGAGCTAGGCTCATATTGTATCTGGTACAGTGCCAACCCTGGGTACAGATGCAGCAGTTCCCGTCTCAACTTTCAATGAACATGACTCATATACAATTATTATATAAGTATGACTTGTAACTAACTTGTTTTGAGATCATTACGAATCCAATGGTCTGTAAGCTAGCATATACATTTATATTTATTGCAACGTATATCTCAGTATTATAGGGCATCATATGTATTAATATTCTAAGTAGTGCTGGCACAACATAAAATGAACAACAAAGGAACAATTAACAAGAAACAATTAACAAGGAACACTTCCTAGTAACTACGGTTACTATGAACACTTGTGAAAACTGACAACAATGAAGGTGGACATCAGGAACAAGGAACTGAAATACTTACATAGTCAAAGTGTCCATTATAGAGCTGGGAATCACCGGAAAGGCGGATAGATATTAATACACATCTTACAAGTAAAATTATAGTATGAGTGCATATACTGTGCTGCACCTTTTATGCAATTTTAGCAGTGACTGCCCATAACCTAGCGGCCAAGAGGACCAAAGGCCCTAAGACGTTCACCTGATAGCTAGCCCAAGGAACAAAACAATTGTGAGGAAGAACATTATAGTGTTACTAAGTTTAACTATATAGACAAAACTAAGGAAAACTGCCTAAGAGCCATGTTTTTCAAAGGACCACAATCACTTTTTTAGCTCAGCCCAGATATCATAAAAAGCACACAATTGTTAATGTTTCAAGCACGTTTCATGGTGAGTGGGTCTACATATGACTTGTAGAGTTTTCAAAAGGTTTTACAATAGCAATTAATGAAGAAAACATGTTTTGAGCAAGCTTCAAGATGATTGGACAAACATTTTGACTTCAACATGTACAGTGTTCACACGCTTTTTCTTCAATTTGACCTAGTGACCTAGATTTGACCTCACAGGATCCAGTTTTAAACTTGCCTGAATTTATTGGAACAAAATGTTCTAACAAAGTTTCATGAGATTGGGAAATAAATATGTCCTCTATAGTAAGGTAAATGCTGATGCGGGACCATGAATGACAGACAAAGGTGATCACAAAAGCTTACCATGAGCATGTGGTTCTTATGTGACCTAAAACACTAACACACGGGTTCCTTGACAGCCAGAAGGGCTCATCAGTCTACATGGAACATTTGCTGTTAGGACATTTTGGCTTTCAATGGATTAACATGTCATTTGTTAACTCTGTTTTACATGGTGGCATGTTTAACATGGTGGCATCTCTGTTTTTATTTTACTTAAAGTGATATTGACTATATTTAGGATTAATGACACTTGGTGCATAAATATTTGTCCCCAAAGGGGGGCACACAGGCTCAGACGGAATCTGGCTTTTTTTTTGGGGGGGGGGGGGNCTGTTAGTGGGAGTTGCAACACATTTACATTACCCAAGGCAATCATTTTAAATGTAACATTCCAGTATGTCTGGCATCACTTAGTCCTAAGTACTGAATATGCCACACCCACCTGGGCGGGAATCATTCATTTTTAAAACCAATACGACCAATGGCACACTGGATTATAACTTACTGAAGGTGAAGGTCCCATCGGACTCCTATTGTAAGGACTCAATCTGTCCAGGCTGTTGTTTGAATTATGATGAACCGATCCATTGCCATTCACACCCAAATTATCCTCGTATTTGTCTCTTTTCTTTTTCTTATCTTTTGGGTTTAGCTTTTCTTTAATGTTCTTTTTTAAATCTTCCTTGTCCATACGTCTCATAAGCGACAGCTCCTCTGGATGTCGCATTCCTGAAAGAAACAAGATAAATGTCGAGGTTGATTTCCTGACAACACCTGACATGACGTTAACTGTTCAGTAATGTTCATAAACTGCATTATTGTGTGGGAAAAGCCAGACAAAATATGTTATAATACTGCTGCGCAGCATATTTGTCTGGGAAAACAACAACATGCATCACCATCCTGATGAAACCATTATACAGTTATAACTATGACCAAAATTTTTAGCACAGACGTTTTATGATCAGAAACAAATTATTGGTTCCACAAGCTAATATAAAAGTCATTTAATTTTTTTCTTTTTTAATACTTTATCATAAATATGTCCCTGGATTTGACCAGCATGCAAATGATGCAAAATTGTATTGTACAAGTGTTCAAATCCTGCAAGAAAGACAATCCAGTTTTATGGCAACAGCCACAAGAGTGCTGTACAAACGAAGACATATGGTGCACAATTGTCAATAAATTCCAACACAAGAATTTATGGCATTAGTTTTTATTGGAAGTCATCTTATCTTGCTGTTGGTGAATTACTGAATCATAAATAACTGCAAGACTCAAACAAGTGAACACATTTGGTGTACTGAAAATTGTATTTTCCAAATAATTACCCCATAAATCCCAATTGTAAAGATAATGGAGGAAATAACTTGATACCAAATATTTACCCCATGCAATTATTGGCTTATACACAAGAGGTTCAAAGTCTGGACTGGTGCCACCCAATTTCTGATTGCCAGAGCAGGAAACAATTCCCATCTCAGACACGCAAAATGCAATTTATTAATGCAAAATTTCAGTCCAGATCAGCAAGAAATGATGAAGTGATCGCCATGTTCCTTTGCTAGCAGGTACTGTAAGGGAATGCTGGCTTATATCTCAAGCAGGCATTGTAATTTATGACCAGGAATTGAACTGTATAACATTTGGCAGGAATTTCACATCCCAGATGGGAACACAGCTTTTCCATTAAAGATTCTTAGTTTGAGTTATACCATATGTTTGCCTATATCAGCTTGTTAAATATTAAATTTCTGTAGTGTGAAATGCAAATAACTGCAATATTCTACAAGTATGTTCATTGCATACATGAACACTAACTGATTGATCTGTTGAATGGACTCAAGTTACTCAAGACATTACCAAGATTTACTTGATTTAGGACAGTCTTTTCTTTTTGTCTAAGAGCCACAATCAAAATTTCCCAATGTAGTTGGAATGACAATTTCATGATTACATGGCTTATAAACAATAGGTTCACATTCTGGACTTGTGCCACCCAATTTCTGATTGCCAGGCCAGGCAACAATTCCCATCTCAGACATGCAAAATGTAAATAAAAATTTCAGTCCAGATCAGCCAAAAATGATGAAGTGTTTCTTTGCTAGCAGGTACCATTACCAGTATGTGTTTTCTGGCACACATCAAAGGCTTGCATTGTTATTTATAACCAGGCATTGAACTGGATAACATTCGGCAGGAATTTTGGAGTCCCAGATGTGTACAGAGTATTTCCATTAGAGAATCATTTTGTGTGGAGATATACCAAACCATCTGTTTGCCAGTATCGGCTTGTTATATTAAGTTTGTGAAGTGTGAAACTGTATTTTGTAAGTGCATACTGTATTATAATTGTATTGCTATTCAAGTATGATCATTGCTTAAATGAACAACATCAGACTGATAAATTGAATTTTGTTGACTCAAGTTCTTTACTTCCGACCTAACCAAGATTTACTTGATAACTTGCATTCTTTTCCAAGTATCATAAGGCACAAACCAAAATTTCCCGTTGTTGTGAGAATAATTGACATTTTCATGATCACTTGCCCTGACAAAGCACTTCAAGACTCATGAACCTAAATTCTAGGATATCTCAAAAATATTTTACGACAGTTAGCTTATTGTACTATGTACTGCCATGTTTATGTTTTTAAAGAATCCAACAAATTCAGCAAAATGTTCAGGGTATTTCCTTATATAAAGGACATGTGTGTTACATTCCATGTTATGGTTTTCAGTCTAATCATAAGAACACAGTCTACTCACTGAACTGATGCCAATATATTCATTTCTCAGATAAGACTGCGCATGGGAAATACAAGTGTTTTTGTATATGCAAGCACGTATTGCAACATTGATGAATGCGACAGATATGCAGATACTCATAGCCTTATAATGCAGGCATATAACAGTAATGACATAAAAATGTCTGTCAAAGGCCTGAAATAGACACTGAAGCCTTATTTTGAAGATGTATTAATTAAAAGATACGGACTGGGTCTCCTAGAATTATAGTGTCTGACCAGTCAGCCACAAATTGTTGAACTTACGTTCACTTATATGTATTCAAAGAAGAAACATATTAATGCATGACATAATACTGGAATATAGCCATATACCAATGGTAATGCAAGCGAACACACGAGTCATGTCTAAAATGGATCTTATATAATATGAAGCCAGCATAGCTCCAGACCAGCCTGCGCATTTGCACAATCTGGTCAGGTGCTACCCTGTCTGATAATGAGACCACAAAACCTTGCATGACTTTATAGCGGACAAGGTAGTTCCTGACCAGACTGCATGGATGCACAGGCTGATCTGGAGCTACGCTGGCCCAATGTGATATAAGACCAATGTTCACATATTTTGTGGCTTAATAATTGATGCTATTCTGTGAAAAGCCACTGATACATTACATAAAAAGCAGCATTGGTCCATCTCAGACAATGGCATTCAACCTTAAATCTTTGGATTATAAATAATGTTCCATTCCTCTGACATACAGTCATTCATTATGAGGTTAAAACTTATTACCAGCATTATTTTTTCTCAGATACAATTTATTAACGTATTGTATTTACTTGGACATTTATGAGATATTTTCCTTTATTATAATGAGCATCATTGATCAATTGTGTCATATACCACACCGCGTTTTTTTAATCACATAAACATCGCTGGAAATTCTTCCTTACTCCATTTATATCATTAATTCGGTCACATTTTGAAAGCGTGGTTGCGCATAACTAACACATGACTTGATATTGCGTCTCACAGTCCATGTTAATGTTTAAATGGCGGCAAATAGAAAACACTGGGGCGTCATAACAATATACCCAGAATGCCATTTTAATGTCATAAGTTCATGATTAAACATCTCAAAGCGGTTACAGACAACCTAAAAATAAGGTTACAAACAACCTAAAAATAACAAAACTAGTTCCTAGCCTTGATCAACGTTGACAAACATTTACTGCTTGTAACAGACTGCAGTAACACATGTTTGAAGAGTTTTACAACTTACTGTTATAGCCGTCGATAAATATCACAGAAGGACTTTGCAATAAAACACCCATAACAATCTTTGTCAGCTGGGGCTTTATTTCCCTGGAACTTCTCTACACAGGATCTGTCACATATGAAGAGATCTAGCATCTAAGATGATACAAACTGCTCACAAAAAAAGAGCAGACCAAATAATTATATAAAAAAAATAGTGTTTTATAATTTGGAAAATAAATTGTACTATGCTTCCAAATGTGATTTATAAAAAATGTATACTTCCTAAAAATTGAAATGTTTAATTTAACTTTTCTTCATCTTCTCAAAAGGGGCGCAGGGGGTAGCAAAAAGTAAGATGACATTTGCGGAACCTTTATATTTTACTAACTGAGATGTTTATGCTAGGGATAGATATTCAAAACACAAAATGAAATAGCAAGTTAATTGCACTTTTAAGTCTTTGGATTGATCATCCTTGAATATGATATGTACAGCTAAACAAAGGTTACATGTATGGTTGTTTGCAACCTCAAGTTGGGACATGATCTTGAAATATATCCAAAAGTGAAATGTATACATGTGAAACTTGCATCAGGTTTCAATTGAAATATTATGGGTGCCCAAACTATGAAAGGTCACACATAATTAATGGGACAGTTATGTAACCTTAGTTTACAATTACATAAGATCAGAGACAACAACACCACCTTGATCGTGTGGGGAATAAACTACAAGTTGAGTACAAGTTAGAACAGAAGATATATGCTGTTTTGTGGGCGCAAACAACAAATTTATGTTCTTACATGACAAGATTAAGTCATGAATCACAGTGACAGTTAAATTAAAGCATCTTGGACAAAAAGGTTTGGTTATGGGTCTCACTACATGCACAATGTTGAGTTTATGGTTGATGCTTTTACAGAAAATTACATTGTAATCAGTAGATTGTAACCTCAAATAGACTAGTGAGCCAAATAAACTTTAAGTTAGTATATGGATTCCATTATATCCACTATTTGCCCAATCTGTCATTAGTATGAACACTGTCCAAAGAAATTTGAAATTAAGTCTTTAAACAAACAGTGGGTTTGTTTGAACAGCAATGTTCTTCACATAACTGATAGTACAGAAAGTAAACAACCCACTCGAAATCTGCAAATATTGAGCTTCAAATGATGTGAACAGTTCACAGGCAGAGTTGTACAAAGGTGATTGAGTAACAAATACTTCCAAATTAATATTTAAAAGATAGCATTCTGACTGTAAAGTGTTACACCAAACCAGCCTCTGTGGCAATGAAAATACACTTATTTAAAGCATTCATACGCATTTCCATAAATGTTAAATGATTTTGTTTTTTTTCATGGTTTCTAGTGGCGGACTGCACAGGCTAATCTGGGACGACCGTGACATAAGGCACATGCATTTAGCCCAGTTTTCCAAGAACGAGCCTCAGATAACCTTTCAAAATACCTTGCAATAGAAGGACTTAAACTAAGAAGATTTAAGTCAGCCTAGAGATATGTAGCCACAGAAGTCCTGCATATAAGTCAGGGAAGTGTTTCAAATACTGACATGCTTTCTGGAAATGATCAAGAGACCAAAACATTCAACCACAGCCAACATGTGAGCCACAGCCAACATGTGAGCCACAGCCAACATGTGAGCCACTGCCAACATGTGAACCACTGCACTCGGAAGACTTTCAGTTGCATTATTGTTGTCATGCCCACATTGCGCTACAACATGACACAGTCATTTCCTGCTGAAACAAACCCTGACTTTATTACAGCATTTTTCAATTTGAATGGATACTTAATACATGTATATTCACTAACCCAAACCGCAAAACCAATAGAGAATACAACAGCATTTAATACCAAATATGGACGGCAAACAAAGTGTTCGTTGCGTCAAGTATTAATTAATGGACCCATTATTTGCCGTAACACAAACGCCCTCAGTGTGCTGTTTACTGATGCTGGAAATTTAAAAGCCATTTAATGTGTGAATAATAGCAATCTAATTAATGGAATGTGGGTTATGAATAGAGGAATGTTTTGTTGTTTGCTTGTTTAATGAGTTCATAAAATGTTTTAAATCTCAGTGTGTGCTTCTAGTGTTATTAAAGACAAGAAAATTGAAACGAAACCTTTCAATTGTAATCTATCATTTTGCACAGTCTGCACAGGCTAATCAGGTACAACACTTCTGCCTAAACTGGATTTTTGCGAAGAAGAGATTTTCTTTCAACGAAAAATACCATAAAAGCGGAAAGTGTAGTCACTGATAAGCCTGTGCGGACTGCACAGGCTAGTCTGAGATGACACTTTACGCACAAGCAATACGTTTTTTCAAACAGTGCAACTCAAATGCAAATTTCAGTCCAGACCAGCAAGAATGATGACATGATTGCCCATGTTCCTTTGCTAGCAGGTTCCATTACCAGTATGTGTTTCTGGCACACATCAAAGGCTTGCATTGTAATTTATAACCAGTCATTGAACTGGATAACATTTGGCAGGAATTTTGGAGTCCCAGCTGGGTACAGAGTATTTCCATTAGAGAATCAATTTTGTGGAGATATACAGTACCATCTGTTGGCCTTCATCAGCATGTTATATTTAATTTCTGTAGTGAGAAATGCAAATAACTGCTACATTCTACAAATATGTTCATTTTGGGCTTCCCTGGCCCAAAATTTTCTTAAGCCAAATTTACGGAAGAACACACAAATTTTTCACATTTTATCAGTATTACGGGGTTTTATGAAGAAAAAGAGATGTGTTTGTCAGAAACACAATGCCCCCTACTCACCGCTTTGATTTTTTTTTTACCTTTGACCTTGAAAGATGACCTTGACCTTTCACCACTCAAAATGTGCAGCTCCAGGAGATACACATGCATACCAAATATGAAGGTTACATGTGAAGCGACATAAAAGTTATGAACATTTTTCAAAACCCAAACGCAAAGTGTGACGGAATTTCAGAAGGACAGACGGACAGTGTGATCACTATATGCCCACCTTCGGGGGCATAAAAAGTTACAACCAAATGGACATTCCTTGAGCCAATTTTTTTTATTTGTAGCCATTTGCTAATTTGGCAACTGGCAGAGCAGGCCCTGGCTCATTGCCGTAATGAACAATAAATTGAATTTTGCTGACTCAAGTTCTTTACTCCAGATTTACTAAGATGTACATGATAACTGGCAATCTTTTTCCATGTGTCTTATAGGACAAACCAAAATTTTCCATTGTAGAAGGATTGACATTTTCATGATGACATGCCTTGAGAAAGCCCTTCAAGAATAGACAATTCTAAGATATCTAGATAACTTTTTAAGACAGTTTTTGTAGTATGTACATGCCATGTTTATGTTTCTTAAGAATTCCACATATTCATCCACATTTTTTTAGGAAATGCAAGCATTTTCAAACATAAATGACATGAGTGTTACATTCCACGTTATGGTTTTCAGTCTAATCATAAGAACACAGTCTACTGGCTGAACTGATGCCAAAACATTCACTACTTCTCCGATAAGATTGCACATGGGAAAAACAAGTGCTTTTGTATATGCAAACACCTTATGCAACATCGATGCTTTCTGCAGATTATACAGATATATCAAAGTCTTGTAATGCAAGCATATAACAGTAATGGAATGAAGATGTCTGTCTAAGGCCTGCACAAGACACTTAAGTCCTATTTTCAGAGACATATTAATTCTCCTTGAATTATTGTGACCGAACAGTCAGCTACAAAATTGTTGAACCGACTTTCACTTACATGTATGGAAAGAAAAAACATATTATACAATGCACAAGATAATACTGAAATTTATCAACATGGAATATTTATGGAACTAAAGTTACGCTGGCATGAGTATATAGCTTAAGACCCCTTTTCGCATTACATGGGTAAATAATAGATGCTATTCTGTGAACAGCAACTGATATATAAAATGCAGCATTGCTCCATGTCAGACAATGGCATTCAACCTAAAATCTTCCAATTATAAATAATATTAATTTCCTCTGACATAATAGTCATTCATTATGGGGTTAAAACTTATTACCAGCATTTTTTGGGTTTTTTTCCTCCAATATAATTTATTACCTTATTTACTTGGACATTTATGAGATATTTTCCTTTACTTTAATGAGCATCATTGATCAATTGTGTCATATACCACACCGCGTTTTTTTTAATCACATAAACATCGCTGGAAATTCTTCTTGACTCCATATATATATCATTAATTCGGTTGAATTTTGAAAGCGTAGTTACGCATAACTAGCACATGATTTGATATTGCGTCTCACAGTCCATGTTTATGTCTGAACAGCTGCAAATAGAAAACACTGGGGCGTCATAACAATATACCCAGAATGCCATTTTAATGTCATAAGTTCATGATTAAACATCTCAAAGCAGTTACAGACAACCTTAAAATAAGGTTACAAACAACCTAAAAATAACAAAACTAGTTCCTAGCCTTGATCAACGTTGACAATCATTTACTGCTTGTAACAGACTTCAGTAACACATGTTTGAAGAGTTTTACAACTTACTGTTATAGCCATGAATAAATATCACCGAAGGACTTTGCAATAAAACACCCATAACAATCTTTGTCAGCTGGGGCTTTATTTCCCTGGAACTTCTCTACACAGGATCTGTCACATATGAAGAGATCTAGCATCTAAGATGATACAAACTGCTAACAAAAAGAGCAGACCAAATATATAAAAAAATAGTGTTTTATAATTTGGAAAATAAATTTTATGCTTCCAAATGTGATTTATAAAAAATGTATACTTCCTTTGTCATTTAAAATTTCTTCATCTTTTCAAAAGGGGCAAAATGTAAAACAAGAAACCGTCGGAGACGGGTGATGCTCCCCAAAGTTTTTTTTTGTCACAATATTGCACTATATATTCAGATAAAAGGACACGTCTTGAGGGGCATAACTTTGGACAAAATAATACGATGGATCCAGGTTTAGCAACTTAAAAGAACAGCAGATTTTATATTTTGTTTTCATGGACGTATGAGGATAAATTTCAAAGGGCCATAACTCTCAAAATAAATCATCTAACCAGAACCCACTAATAACATGCCCATCCCCTCAAGGTAGTTATTATAATAAGCTTCCCATAAAGCTTCATTGAATTCCCGTCATAAGTTGCTGAGAAATAATTTCAAAGGGCCATAACTCTGTGAAAAATCATCCGACCAGAACAGGCTGATAATATGCACATCTCCTCTTGGTAGTGAAGCTCCCCATAAAGTTTAATTGAATTCTGATCATTAATTGCTGAGAAATAGCCCGGACAAAAATTGTGCACAGACAGACGGACGGACGGACAGACGAAGTGGCGACTATATGCTCCCCCCAAAAATTTTAAGGGAGCATAATGACATTTGCGGAACCTTTATGTTTGGCTAACTGAGATGCTTATGCTAGATGGATATCTTATGGATAGATATTTAAAACACAGATGAAAAAGCAGGTTTACACTGCACTTTTAAGTCTTTGGATAGATCATCCTTGAATATGATATATACAGCATAACAAAGGTTACATGTATGGTTGTTTGCAACCTCAAGATGGGACATGATCTTGAAATGTATCGGAACATGAAATGTATACAGTACAGCCCACGCGGAACAAACATATTTCGTGATCCGTGGCAACAAGGCGCAACGAGTCGATGCCGAGTCGGCCGTTTAAGCCGCGTCAGTTCTCGGCGGCACGCGGCACTTCGCTGCGATGCTTCGCCTCTGTCCGCCGCGACATGCCGAGGCAAGCCGCGTTCCGCGATATGACGCCGAGTCGATGCGCATCATAAAATACAAATCTTTGAAAAATGATTNCTGTGGCAATGAAAATACACTTATTTAAAGCATTCATATGCATTTCCATAAATATTAAATGATTTTGTTTTCTTCATGGTTTCTAGTGGCGGACTGCACAGGCTAATCTGGGACGACCGTGACTTTAGGCACATGCATTTAGCCCAGTTTTCCAAGAACGAGCCTCAGATAACCTTTCATAATACCTTGCAATAGATGGACTTAAACTAAGAAGATTTAAGTCAGCCTAGAGATATGTAGCCACGGAAGTCCTGCATATAAGTCAGGGAAGTGTCTCAAATACTGACATGCTTTCAGGTCATGCAATGGGAAATGATCAAGAGACCAAAACATTCAACCACAGCCAACATGTGAACCACAGCCAACATGTGAACCACTGCACTCGGAAGACTTTCAGTAACATTATTGTTGTCATGCCCACATTGCGCTACAACATGACACTGTCACTTCTTGCTGAAACAAACGCTGACTTTATTACAGCATTTTTTAATTTGAATCTGCACTTACTATACCCTCTTACCCAGACCGACAAAACCAATAGAGTTTACAACAGCATTTAATACCAAATATGGACGGCAAACAAAGTGTTCGTTGCGTCAAGTATTAATCAATGGACCCATTATTTGCTGTAACACAAACGCCCTCAGTTTACTGGGACTGAGGCTGGGAATTAAAAAGCCATTTAATGTGTGAATAATAGCAGTCTTATTAATGGAATGTGCGTTATGAATAGGGGAATGTTTTGTTGTTTGCTTGTTTAATGAGTTCATAAAATGTTTTACATGTAATGCTCAGTTTGTGCTTCCAACGTTATAAAAGAGGTATTCAAGAGAACCTGGAAATTCATAGGAACCTTTTTAATTGTTATCTATCATTTTGCCATGAATCACACAAAACTGTTAATATTAATAAGTTTTCACAGAAATCACCTATGTCAGCTTTTGGTGAAGTTTACCCTTAAATATTACATATTTTGTTATATATTTTCAATGATATTATGAATCATGATAACTACAAGACTCAAATAATTGAACACATTAAATTGTGTACTACTGAAAATCGTATTTTCCAAATAATTACCCCATACATCCCAATTGTAAAGATAATGGAGGAATTTACTTGATACCAAATATTTACCCCATGCAATTATTGGCTTATACACAAGAGGTTCACAGTCTGAACTGGTGCCATCCAATTTCTGATTGCCAGAGCAGGAAACAATTCCCATCTCAGACATGCAACATGTACATGCAAATTTCAGTCCAGACCAGCAAGAAATGATGAAATGATTGCCGTGTTCCCTTGCTAGCAGGTACCATAAGGGAAGGAATTTCACATCCCAGATGGGAACAGAGTATTTACATTTAAGAATCTTAGATCAAGATATACCATCTGTTTGCCTATATCAGCTTGTCAAATATTAAATTTCTGTAGTGTGAAATGCAAATAACTGCAATGAGTAACAAGTATGTTCATTGCATACATGAACACTAACTGATTGACCTGTTGAATGTTGCGGACTCAAGTGCTTTATTAAGACATTACCAAGACATTACCAAGATTTACTTGATTTGTGAGTCTTTTCTTTTTCTCTAAGAGCAACAATTTAAATTTCCCAATGTAGTTGGAATGACATTTTCATGATTACATGGCTTATACACAATAGGTTCACATTCTGGACTGGTGCCACCCAATTTCTGATTGCCAGGCCAGGAAACAATTCCCATCTCTGACATGCAAAATGTAAATGAAAATTTCAGTCCAGATCAGCCACAAATGATAAAGTGTTTCTTTGCTAGCAGGTACCATTACCGGTTGTGTTTTCTGGCACACATCACACACTTGCATTGTAATTTATAACCAGGCATTGAACTGGATAACATTTGGCAGGAATTTTGGAGTCCCAGATGGGAACAGAGCATTTCCATTAGAGAATCGTGTTTTTCAAGATATACAATAACATCTGTTGCCTTAATCAGCGTTTTATATTGAATGTATGTAGTGTGAAATGCAAATAACTGCAATGTTCTACTACAAGTATGTTCATTGCCTAAAGGAAAAAACAACTGACTGATCAGTTGAATTTTGCTGACTCCAGACTTTACCAAGATTTACATGATAACTAGCAATCTTTTCCATGTGTCTAAGAGGACAAACCAAACTTTCCCGTTGTTCAGGGAATGACATTTTCACGATAACTTGCCTTGTGAAAGGCCTTCAAGACTCGTGGACCTAAATTCTAAGATATCTGGAACATATTTTTAAACAGTTCCCTCATTGTATAATGCAGTCTCATGCCATGTTTATGTTTGTTAAGAATTTCTAAAATATCAGCCACATTTCCAGGGAAATTCAAGCATTGCTTAATAATAAGGACATGGATGTTACATTCCACATGATGGTTTTAAGTCTAATAATAAGAACACAGTCTACTGGCTGAACTGCTGCTGCCAACATATTCAAGACTTCTCAGATAAGTTTGCACATGGACAAGTGTTTTTGTATAAGCAAACATGTTATGCAACATCGATGCATTCTGCAGATATGCAGATACTCCTAGTCTTATAATGCACGCATACAACAGTAATAGAATGAAGATGGTTGTCAAAGGCCTGAAATAGAGAATGAGGTCTTATTACCTAGAATTATAGGGACCGACCAGTCAGCCCAAAATTGTTGAACTGACATTCACTTATTATGTATTCAAAGAAGATACATATAAATGCACAGCATACTACTGGAATATAGCAATATATGGAACTTGACAATGATAATGCAAGCATACTCAAATGAGCTGCATATTGCAACAAGATGTGTTTGTGAAACACTATGTCCCCTATTGCGATTTTGACTCGTATATTTGACCTTTGACCTTGAAGGATGGCCTTGACATTGACCTTACACCACTCAAAATATGCAGGTCCATGAGATACACATGCATGCCAAATACCAAGTTGCTATGTTGAATATTGCAGAAGTTATGGCCAAAATGAGCGATTTTGACCCATATAATTGACCTTTGACCTTGAAGGATGACCTTGACCTTTCAGCACTCAAAATGTGCAGCTCCATTAGATACACATGCATGCCAAGTATCAAGTTGCTATGTTGAATATTGCAAAAGTTATGGCCAATGTTAAAGTTGGCGCAAACCAACCAACCAACAGACCAACCAACAAACCAACAGACAGGGCAAAAACAATATGTCCCCCATTACTATAGTGGGGGACATAAAAATGGGTCTTATGCCATATGCGGCCAGCGTTGCTCAAGACCAGCCTGCGCATCTGTACAGTCTGGTTAGCAGCTACTCTATCTGATAATGAGACCATGAAACTTTGCATTACTTTATAGTGGACTGGGTAGTCCCTGACCAGACTGCATGGATGCACATGCTCGTCTGGAGCTACACAGCCCCAATGTGATATAAGACCCATTTTCACATATTTCGAGGGTTAATTATAGATGCTATTCTGTGAACAACCGCTGATACATAAAATGCATCATTGGTCCATGTCAGACAAGAGCATTCAACCTAAAATCTTCCGATTATAAATTATATCAATTTCCTCTGACATAGAGTCATTCATTATGAAGTTAAAACTTATTACCAGCATTTGTTTAGTGTTTCTCTCAGATACAATTTATTACTGTATTTACTTGGACATTTATGAGATATTTTCCTTTATTATAATGAGCATCATTGATCAATTGTGTCATATACCACACCACGGTTTTTTTAATCACATAAACATCGCTGGAAATTCTTCCTTACTCCATTTATATCATTAATTCAGTCAAATATTGAAAGCGTGGTTACGCATAACTAGCACATGACTTTATATTGCGTCTAAAAATCCTTGTTTATGTCTAAATAGAGGGAAATAGAACACACAGGGGCGTCATAACAATATACCCAGAATACCATTTTAATGTCATAAGTTCATTATTATACCTCTAAAAGCGGTTACAGACAACCTAAAAATAAGGTTACAAACAACCTAAAAATAACAAAACTAGATCCTAGCCTTGATAAACGTTGACAAACATTTACTGCTTGGAACAGACTGCAGTAACACATGTTTGAAGAGTTTTACAACTTACTGTTACAGCCGTGAATAAATATCACCGAACGACTTTGCAATAAAACATCCATAATAATGTTTGTCAGCCGGGGCTTTATTTCCCTGAAACGACTCTACACATGATATGTCGCAGATGAAAAGATCTAGTATTTAACCCTTTGAGCGCTGGAACCGGATTTTGAAGGACTTTGCAAACAGTTTGGATCCAGATGAGACGCCACAGAACGTGGCGTCTCATCAGGATCCAAACTGTTTGCTATTCTGATAGTATTCTTTGAAAAAAAATCAAAGAAAATGTTAATTTTAGAAATTTAGCAGACAACATTTTAGCAGACGACAAATTTCCCAGCATGCAAAGGGTTAAGATCATACAAACTGCTTTAAAAAGGAGCAGACCAAGTACTATTATTTTTGTGTTTTGTAATTTGAAAAATATTTTTTACGCTTCCAATTGCGATTTATAAAAAATGTACACTTCATTTGACGTTTTATATTACAATTTTCTTTATCTCCCAAAAGGGCACAGATGAACTTGCAACAAATTAGACGAATGTTGCAGAAGCTTAATATTTTGCTAATTAAGTTATGCTAGGGATAGATATTGAAAACTCGGAATGAAATAGCAGGTTTCACTGCACTTTTAAGTCTTTGGATCGATCATCTTGAATATGATACATACAGCATAACAAAGGTTACATGTATGGTTGTTTGCAACCTCAAGTTGGGTCATGATCGTGAAATGTATCCAAAAGTGAAATGTAAACATGTGAAACTTGCATCAGGTTTCAATTGAAATATTATGGGTGCCCAAACTACGAAAGGTCACACGTTATTAATGGGAACGTTATGTAACCTTAGTTTACAATTACATAAGATCAGAGAAAACAAGATGTGTTTGTGAAACACTATGCCCACCAGTAGGTATCCTGGATTACCTATGATTACTGGCATTTGAAATGTCATTGACTGTACTAGACTGTCAATGCATGGGACAAACATGACAATGAAAATATTTTACAAAAGCTTATGGACTCCGGCCCAAAATACTAAGCATTTATTG
This sequence comes from Dreissena rostriformis, assembly GCA_007657795.1. Lineage (NCBI taxonomy): Eukaryota > Metazoa > Mollusca > Bivalvia > Myida > Dreissenidae > Dreissena > Dreissena rostriformis. The sequence continues at coordinate 157,077 of VMBQ01000802.1, forward strand.
ACCCAGTGACCTCAAAATCTATAGGGGTCATCTGCCAGTCATGATCAATCTACCTATGAAGTTTCATGATCCTAGGCCTAAGCGTTCTTGAGTTATCATAAAGTGTGAATGAAATGAGCTATTTTGACCCATGTATTTGACCTGTGCGACCTTGAAGGATGACCCTGACCTTGACCATTCACCACTCAAAATGTGCAGATCCATGAGATAGACATGCATGCCAAATATCAAGTAGCTATGCGCAATATGGCAAAAGTTATAGCAAATGTTAATGTTGGCGCAAACCAACCAACAGACCAGCCAACAGACCAACCAACCAACAGACAGGGCAAAAACAATATGTCCCCTGGTATATACTGGTGGACATAAAAAACACCGCCTTGATCGCGTGGGGAATAAAGTACAAGTTGAGTACAAGTAAGAACAGAAGATATATGCTATTTTGTGGACGCAAAGTACAAATTTATGTTCTTAAATGACAAGATTAAGTCATGAGTCAAAGGGACAGTAAAACTTACAGCAACTTGGACAAAACGGTTTAGTTATGGGGGTCACTAAATGCAAAATGTTCAGTTTATGGTTGCACTTTTACAGAAAATTACATTGTAATCAGTAGATTGTAACTATAAATAAGCCAGTGAGCCAAAATAAACTTGAAGTTAGTATATGGATTCCATTATATCCACTATTTGCTCAATCTGTCATTAGTATGAACACTGTCCAAAGAAATTTGAAATTAAGTCTTTAAACAACAGTGGGTTTGTTTGAACAGCAATGTTATTAACATAACCGATAGTTAAGAAAGTAAACGACCCACGCAAAATCAGCAAATATTGAGCTTCAAATGATGTGACCAGTTCACAGTCAGTGTACAAAGGTAATTGAGTCACAAATACATGTACTTGCAAATAAATATTTAACAGATAGTATTCTGCCTGTTACAGCAAATCTCGCCTCTGTTGGCAATGAAAATAAACATATTTGAAGCAATCATACGCATTTGAATAAAAGCTCAACGATATTGTAGTTGGTCTTCTTCATGGTTTCTAGTTAAAGTCAAGGTTGGAAGCAAGTTCTAGGCCTATAGTCAAAGGAGGGCTGAGGCTCTGACTCTCCTCAATGACAATCAATCAAAACAATTTGCTACAAAACAGTCTGATAGGCAATAATATTTTAGTTTTTTCTTCATATGAGAGCTTCTTGGAAAACTGGCCTAAATGCATGTGCCTAAAGTTTCGTCCAAGATTAGCCTGTGCAGTCTGCACAGGCTAATCAGGGACGACACTTTCCGGCTTAACTGGATTTTCGTTTTGAAGAGAATTCCTTTACACAAAACATTCCATAAAAGTGGAACGTATTGTTCCTGATTAGCCTGTGCTGACTGCACATGCAAATCTGGGCGACACTTTACGCACATGCATTTAGCCCAGTTTTCTCAGTACAAGGCTCATATAACCCTACCAAATAGCTTGCTTTAGAAGGACTTCAAGTTAAGACAATTTAAATCAGCCTATGAATATGTAGCCACAGATGTACTGCGTGTCAGTGAGGGATGTCCTGCATGTCAGTGAGGGATGTCCTGCGTGTCAGTGAGGGATGTCCTGTGTGTCAGTGAGGGATGTCCTGCGTGTCAGTGACGGATGTCCGGCGTGTCAGTGAGGGATGTCCTGCGTGTCAGTGAGGGATGTGTTTAAAGAACTTACATGCTTTCAGGTCACGCAATGGGAAATGATCAAGAGACCAAAACATTCAACCACAGCCAACATGTGAACCACTGCCAACATGTGAACCACTGCACTCGGAAGACTTTCAGTTGCATTATTGCTGTCATGCCCACATTGGGCTACAACATGACCCTGTCACTTCCTGCTGAAACAAACACTGACTTTATTACAGCATTTTTTAATTTGAATCGGCACTTACTATACCCTCTTACCCAGACCGACAAAACCAATAGAGAATACAACAGCATTTAATACCAAATATGGACGGCAAACAAAGTGTTGGTTGCGTCAAGTATTAATCAATGGACCCATTATTTGCCGTAACACAAACGCCCTCAGTTTACTGGGACTGAGGCTAGGAATTAAAAAGCCATTTTATGTGTGAATAATAGCAATCTTATTTATGGAATGTGCGTTATGAATAGGGGAATGTTTTGTTGTTTGCTTGTTTAATGAGTTCATAAAATGTTTAAAGCTCAGTTTGTGCTTCCAACGTTATAAAAGAGGCATTCAATAGAACCAGGAAATTGAAATATAACCTTTCAATTGTAAATCGTCTATAATTTGCCAGGAATCACACACGATTATTAATATAAATAAGTTTCCACAGAAATCACCCATATCAGCTTTTGTTGATGTTCACCCTCAAAATATTACATATTTTGTCATATATTTTAAATGCTTTTAAAATAAACCTTTCATAGATCTACTCAGCTCACCAATTCATATGAATGATTTTTAAGAGATTCGGTGTGCAAACGCAGGCAGTGTTATCAAGAAAATTATCGAATTGCCAGGAAAAATGATTTCTCCATAATATACAAAATAAATGAATCACAATTGCACATCTGTGATCAATACATTGCCTGGGTTACATATTTGCATCAGAGCTGATCATTTTATCCATTCCAAGGCTCAAAGGAATGACTGCTTAACCCTTTGCATGCTGGGAAATTTGTTGTCTGCTAAAATGTTGTCTGCTAAATTTTTAAAATTAGCATTTTCTTCCATTTTTTTCTAAGACCACTATCAGAATAGCAAACAGTTTGGATCCTGATGAGACGCCACGTTCTGTGGCGTCTCATCTGGATCCAAACTGTTTGCAAAGGCCTTCAAAATCCCGTTCCAGCGCTCAAAGGGTTACAAAACAATATCAGTGCAACCAAATAATAAATTCAGTATTTCTGATGATAAATGATAGAGACAAGTTTCTGAATTACTGGAAACCTGGTGATATTCAAATTATTTTTGTAAGTAAAATGCCTGCAAGCCCTTATGGCTTTGGGTAAAGTTTGCTTGGTTTAATAAAGGAAGGCTTGTAACAAGTTCTTGGTCTAGTACTGCATTCTTTGACTTTGGCTTGGTTCTAAATCAAAGGACCTGTTCCCTTATTCAATTTCTTTTTCAGGCAGACATTGGTTGAACCGTTCCTACATGTAAGTCATTCAACCACTGGAAAAATGGTTGATACATAACTAAGACAGCAAGCATATATCAAAAATAGTGTAAGAACCATTGTCCCTACAAACTTATGTCAGGATACTGCACTCAATTTTTTCAAAACAATTGTGGACAAAATGCCTTAAAACTGACTGATGACACCTACCCAATTCCTTACACAGTCCCATCACTGCGTGGAAGACATCTTCACTGAAATTAGTCCTCAAGTCCATAATCTTCAAATCAGGTAACTGAACACGCAGGTTTTTATGCATCGGTGTGAAGTGAAGCTTTGCGTCTGCCTGCACACCATACTGGTCTAGTGTCGAGCGCGAGCGCTTGAGCCAACGGTTCTTCTCGGGCCACCACAGGGCATGGTCGGACCAGTCCATGGCGATATCTGAAATATATCATCATGCCATTGAAATTAGTTAACTCAGAAATGAATGTATCACTGCTTGTGAAAATCGTGTCTTGTAAATGTACACTTCATGGTGATGACATATTTCAAGTTTCAATTCAATCGCCTGAGAAATGTGGAAGAAGTTTGATACACAAACATAACTTTTAATTTGGATATACAAGACAGACAAACCAACAGAATGATAGCATGAATTATAGCATGACCCCAATAGAACCCCTGTCATACTTTGTTTGCAATGTTAAAATCACACCACTGACTATCTTATATACATGTACAGTAGAAATTACTACAATATTATAGTTATTTCCAAAAACCATTGTCAGAACAATTAGAAGTATAGCGGGATACATATATATCATGGGTGGTGAGTTCACGGCCTGAAACAAATTAATTGAATTGGCCACTTAAACATATGGAATCAGTGATATACCAGTAACCTGGCAATAGTGCAGTACAATTTATATTCTTCTTAGCAAATCTAGAGAAATATGGTATGTACCACTCACTACATGTATCAGCATTTTCCATCCATCATGAACTTGAAATTAATTACACAACATGAGCTGATTAATGGCAAGCTATTTATTTTAGTTTTATCACAACGACAACATATATTTATTGTAAATATATGTGGTATCAAATTTAAGCACAATCTGACCTCAAACAGAATACTTGTTTTTTATTGGTTTAACCAGGTCACATGCTGACTGTGTATTTTTTATATTAGGTCAGTATAAGCTTAATATCATAATCCAGACAGTATTGTTGAATTTAGTCATGGAAGTAAACATCAAGATGATATAATTAAATGAAATACATGTATAGCTATCGTTTACTGTTATTATGTTGATGCTGGACAAAGAATGATACTCCTTTAGAGATGTTCGTAACACAGCTTCTAATACTGACCTCTTTAATTTATCAAACTTTATCAAAGATATTTAAATAAGTTAAAATATCAGTTAAAATATTCATAGGCATACACTGTGCTTTAAAGTACTTAGTATAATGCTGTCACCAGGTTATTTTGACCCCAGGGAAGGACAATAACGAAGAACTCTATTTCAAATTCAATTAAACTTTGTTTACTATGAATGAGTAATCTCCACTGCCAAAATACGACTTAACGGAATGCGTCTACACACCTTGTGGTTTTCAGTAAGTGCTCTAATTATTAAAGGGCTATACATAATGGTAGTATACATAAACATTAACAGACCTCAGGAATGTATTTAAATATGCGTAATTTATAACCGTAACGGAATACGGTTGATTCATATATCTGTTTTCATTCTCCCTTCAACGGAAAGACGTACATTTGTAATCCAAGATTGTTAAACTACTTTTCTTAGTAGAACATCATAGTGGGTACAAATGTTATTATTGTGTTTTTTTTTGCATTTATCTTTCTTCCTTTTTTTTTAATTGTTCAATTGCATGTTTGTTAAAACAGTAGACAATAAAGAATCATGTTCAGGCTGCATCATGCATAGCCGTACATAAACAAAGGAGAGTTTGTAGTCTTACAATCACATTCTCACAAAGTGCTATACATTTGAGTTCTTGATATAACTTTCTAAAGTTTCTCAGTAAACAATTGAGCCTCATTCTGGGAAAACTGGGCTTAATGCTTGTGCACACAGGCTAATCTGGGAAGACACTTTCCACCTAAACTGGATTTTTTTTTTAAAGAGACATCCTATGAACAAAAAACTCCATGAAAGCAGAAAGTTTCATCCCTGATTAGCCTATGCTAATTAGTGTGGGTGAACACTTAACGCCCAGTTTTCTAAGAGCGCTGCTCAATTATATCAAACCTCAAACCTGTGTAGGGGTAACAGCATTTTCATACTGATGATATAAAAGTCAAAGAAGATGCATAATAACCATCCAGTAAATAACTTCTTGGTGATTCATGTAACCCAAACTTAACAATTAATTGCGTATTAAGGAAAACAATAAGGGAGAAGTCATAGGCAGACCGCAGTGACTCATCATGCAATTTCATAATTATTTATTTTCAGGGAAATAACAGGTTAAGTAACTTAGGGGCTATGTCAAAGTTACCCGTTCTGTAACTAATGCGTACAACAAAGTTGTTTGTTTCCAAATAACCGACTTAACCTAATTGTTGTGCCCAGTAAACTTTATTTACATTCCAGGATTTGTTTTCATCATTTTTGCTAAATTCACTAAAATAGCTATTAATTTTGCAATCAAACAATCATCTTCTCTTAATTAACTTTAAATTAACTCAATCTTATAATATTAAATCCAGAGTAGTAAAAAACATTATTGACAAAACACTTTGCCCCC
>VMBQ01000802.1:163244-221944 GCA_007657795.1 Dreissena rostriformis
CCACCTAACCTACTTTTGTTTGGCGATGTTGTTGTGTTAACGCATAACTTTTTTGGGGGCCTAATGGGAACTGGTAGTACATCATCCAGACAGGGGCGTGGTTATGTGTCCATTTAATTGCCTGATCGGGCATAAATATGTCAATATGTGGTGACACCCTTGAGTCTCCTACAGCTTGTCCTTACATTGGTAAGTTCTTGATGGGATTTCAATTATACAGGCAACAATTGGCTATTCTAGAAAATATTATGATAGGTGTCCATGTATGGCCAAAGAGACGACAAAGAATCGCCAAATAAACTTACAAGTATGGTCAAGAAGACGACAAAAAGAGTAACTCAGGCTGTTCAGGTCTTATGCTGTTTGCTGCTCATCAGTATCTTAGGGTTGGAAATGAACACTTTTAAACTTGAATCTATTAAGAAAAGTCTTTCATTTAATAAGTTTTTTTTTAAGGCACTACAAATGGGCCAAAATGTGTGTCTGACCCGTAAAAGGTTAAAGCCCCTAATGTTCAGAATTTAAGTGACACAGGCTCCCGCTTCTTTTTCATGCATTACAAATTTCTGATTTTCCAATTTTTGACGGAAGAAAATAATCCGCCTTACATCATTTTCATCCACATTCTTTAGCTCTGTTCTGAATGCATAAGCCGAAATGTTCAGCATATTGTCATGCCTAAAAGCTAGCAACATTTTTTAGCAGAGCAACATTTCAGCTACATGTACCAGCAAGTGACAGGAATATTGGTAGAAATAAATAATTCTGCTAATGTAGTGTCAGGCATAAGCAATACCTCCCCTCCAGCCTAAAAGGTTGACAAAATCACTTATCAATGTCATAAACATAAAGTAGGTGAACCCATTTGTCCTGGTGTAAACAACAATAAAGATTATAGGTATAAACCACTGAAGAAGTCACAAGCATTCAAATAATGAATGAGAGGCATGGCTGCTATACACAATCCTAGAACATACAGGTCGTGACCCCTGCGTGGACTGTACATGAACATTAATTACTTACGCACCTGTTAGATCTAAATAACCCCAATTACTCAACTTACAATAAGTACATGTAACTGTACACTAAGTAACTGAAGACTTGCCAAAAAAATCAATGCCAGTTCTACCAGCAGTTTTAGAAGCCAAAATCCTTAGGTTAGAAAAAACATCCCAAATAGCCAATAGTTTGAAGTGAGAAACAGCAAAATCTTCTGCTTTTAAATTTTATATTGAAATATTTGTAATTAGGATAGTGTGGCTTTTGGGGGAGCTGGGTCTGTATCCAAAGAACCTGGAGGAAACTCCAATCAACATTTTGGGAATTTGATCGCAATTATTATTATCAATCAAAATGATTGCAATTTTGAATTCAATTGGATACCTAGTATTATCTAAAGAGCTAAACATAGTTGAAAATCTTTGGTAGTCATGGTATGGTGTCTAATTGGGAATCAGCAATTCAAGAACAGTACGCATTTAAGAAACATTAAACAGAAATCGGAAGAAAAAAGCTTATAAGGCTCTTTTGATAACCAAATGACTGAAAAAATCTGTTATTTATTATTCCTTTAGCTACCTTATTGCATTGTTTAATCCAATTTGATTAAATTATCTCTAATTTATAGCTTTTTGCGATTTAAGGATAAAATTCCTTCAACTGTGTTATCTGTCGGATGAACAAATTATATTGTACAAACTCCACCATAATGCTAGTGGAACTGGGTCACAATCTATCAGAAAATCCTCAAGAATTTGTATGCCAGTATTTTGAAAAACATTTTGATTCAAATTCAGATAAATTTTATATGCAAATTGAAACAAAGACCAGCAATGGAATGTGTACTCTAAACGTAGAATACCCAGGATGATATCGCAATATTTTATCAGATTCGGATTTAAAGATGAATCATTTGGGATTATTTTACCTTAGATGTATTTCGTACAAATCAATCTTCATTATATCATATTTGTATAAAATAATGTACATGTTTGTGTCAAATCTGTAGATTGTTAATTTACAAATATATCAAATAAACATTTAAATTAAGTATGACATAAATCGAAGTAAAATCACCAATCAATATTTCAAATGACTGTGGCAAAAAAGTTTAATTCCATAGCTAACCTATTCCATTCTATGCCACATTAAAACCTTATTGTGTTTCTCTGTATATTGGGTCTTAATCCGTAGGGCCATTATGACTATCACACTTTTGGGGGGTCATTTCAAGTAATGCGTCATAAACAGGGTTTTACTGACATCATTCAAACATGTTTAAAGTAAATCTTTCAAAAGGTAACAAAATCTAACAAAAGGTGACACAATCCATTATGCATCTCTCACCTATTATGATTGTGTTTCATAGAACAAACACATGGTTGTGTTGTACAGTGATATTTTTTCAAATTTTCTCATCTAAGTCCTGGGACTCGATAACTTGCAAATCTATGAGTCCCCGAATTGAAAGAACGAGTCCAAATATTAAACTATTATTATTTTTTTAGGAATTTCAATGCATTTTTGGGACTCACATAATTCAAAACTTTGCATCCCCAGAGGTTTTTGTGAGTCCAGGACGCGGGACTCGCAGGTAAAAAAATCACTGGTTGTAATGGATTTGTTATTTAAGAAAGACGCCCTGCAGTGCAAAATACGTACTGAAATATTTCTTGAGTTTATTAATGCGTACACATGTTTATTGTAAGTGTATTGTAGTATCATGTATCTAAAAATATGATGAGAGAAGTTATGATGAGAGAGACCAGCAACTAAAATTTAAAATTGTGAGGGTGTTCATTTTTATAAAAATCTGAAGCATGTTCATGCATGTACCAAAGACATTGCAGGATAAAGCAACCTAGTTTTAAATGTACGCCTCTCACATGACGACCTCCTGCATTAAACATGTCAATTTATAATATTTACTGATTAAAACAATGGCACACACTGTGACAATCAACAAAGTTTGTTCACAATTTCTACCACATTTCCTCAAAACAAGGACACACACTGTGAGAATCAACAGAAGTTTGTCCATGATTCTACCACATTTCCCCGAACAGGAAGTTCATTTCCAGATTGATTGAAATTCCTCCCCATGGTTAACAGAGATGGCTGACTAAGTGTTGAATCAATCCCAGCCAAACACTGACAACTGATGAGGTCAATAGGGAAATTCAGTTCCATTCGATTTGATATAAAGGAATATTTAAGTTTCAGGAAAAAAATGTTGCATAATGGAAAAATCTTGTTTTAGATAACATAAAAGCTGCTATTCAGAAACCTTTTCATCGGAATACATCTATAGACATTTTAGCAGTAATTAAACAGCTATTACAGCTTCTCTTTTTGTTCATACCTAAACATAATAAAGAACATAATTATTTACACGTATGCATTAAATCTGATCTTTAAAGTTTGTGCAACCAGCAAACAACCATCCAAACCAAAACAAGAAGCACTTTGGTTTGATATTTATGAAGGTTACTAAGAACACTGTATTTGTATATTTTTTTTAGTTCAAAGTCATAATGTCTACACAGCCATAAAATCTAACCATGTTAAGAGTAAGACCAAATAACTTCTAAAGAAATTGATAGGTGCCTATAATAAAGCTCCATGCAAATACACTTTTATAAACAAATAAAAAATTTGTTATAAATTGATTAAATGTTGAAGTATTTGTCCACAATTTATGTTGATGGCTGCACGTTCAATAACCCAGTTCCCCAAATCTAAGCCAGTACTTGAGAATGTTTATGGCACAAATGCCTGACAGATAACAAGATGGGCACAGGGTGGGCGGGATGAAATAATGTAATAAGCAGGTAAGAACCCTTATCTATCTTAGATGTGCAATGGCCTAAGAGAATTGAAATTCCTCTAAAAATGGACTATATGCAAGACTGGAAATGCTATTGGTCTTATCAATCTTAGATGTTCAATGGCTTTGGAGAATTGAAATTCTTCTGAAAATAGATGGTATGCAAGACTGGAAATGCTATCAGTCTGGTTATCAGAACTTCTAATTTTCTAATAACTGCTAACCCTTTGCATGCTGGGAAATTTGTCGTCTGCTTAAATGTCGTCTGCTGTATTTCTAAAATTAGCATTTTCTTCGATTTTTTTTCTTAGACCACTATCAGAATAGCAAACAGTTTGGATCCTGATGAGACGCCACGTTCTGTGGCGTCTCATCTGGATCCAAACTGTTTGCAAAGGCCTTCAAAATCCGGTTCCAGCGCTCAAAGGGCTAAAGGCTTCAGCTGCCAACAGTCCTATTAGCCACTGGCTTCAAATGACCCGCGCTCTGGGAAAACAAGGCTTAACAAATGTGCGTAAAGTGTTGTCAAAGATAAGCCTGTGCAATCCTCACTGGCTAATCAGGGACAACACTTTCCTCTTTTATGGTATTTTTCGTTAAAAGGTAGTTTGTTATTAGCAAAAATCCAGTTTAGGCGGAAAGTGCCATCGCTAATTAGCCTGTGCAGACTGCACAGGCTAATCTGGGATGACACTAACCGCAAGTGCATTAAACACCGTTTTCCCAGATCGAGACCCAAATGTATGTTGTACATCATGTATTGGCTGAACACATCTCTGTTTTGCCATGAACTATTTGTTATAAAACTTAACTGAACCTGATTAATCACCCATTAGTAAAGTATTCAATGTTATTAAAATATAGTTACATAATAATTAGAGCTATAGGCTGAGCCCTTGTGGTCAAATAGATTTATCCTGGAAAAGCACGAGTTTAGAAAAACCCACTAATCACCCCGGTACAAACAACGCTGGTCCACTATATCAACCAATGATAGCTTACTTTAAATCCTAACCGTTGATACGGTGTGTGATTTTGAAAGGATTATAAATGGGTCAGCTTTATTTGTAACAGCAGAATAGTGGATTTGTCCAAAAAATGTTTTTTTTCCAGGATACATATATTACTACAATATTATATATAGAACAATTGTTAAGTTTTGTTAAATTTGAGCTCCAATGATTATGTGTGGTAAAAGATGCATTAAAATCCAGCAAGCAAGTATTTTCAAATATTGGGAGCCCTGATTTCTTTATTGTTTTCTTCAAAAGGTCAATAAAGTAAGACTTTAGCGGCAACAGTGGTTCTGGTTGCCAAGTGAAGTGGATAGGATGTCCGCCTAGTGACCCAGAGGTCACAGGTTTGATCCCCACTGTGGGAGCGCTCTTTAGATCTCCCCTCCAAAGACACCAAGTACTGGTTTTACCCAGGAAACGGACTCAAGAGCAATTCAATGTTTTGATGCACTCCAGCTGAATTAAATATGCACTAGAATCATTCTGTGCTTAATGTCATCCACAACAACATATAAGTGCTACTAGTCCACTTGTTAAGGCAGAATGGCCAATACATACAATTCTCATACATACATGTATGTACCCACCTCAGCTGGATGTCTCCACTTATGTATTCAATGTGAAAATAAAATAAAAAAATTAGGGGGATTTTTTTTCCAAAAAAGGGGAAAAAAGTATAATTTTTTATGGGGGACGGGGCCGACATTCGGCCCGAAAAACGGAGATCGACGGCCCTGACATGGAGTCTACATGTAGTTCCTTAATAAAACCACAGCAGTAAGGGATGGAAATTAGCAGGATTCCATAATTGCCCATGGACCCTAAACCTTGTTGGGATTGGGGGTCACGCCTAATAGAACAGCAGTCAGGGATGGAAATTAGCAGGGGACAATAATTACCCATGGACCCTTAAATTTGTGGCAGGACACCTAGATTTTCCATGTGCAAAAGTATTAAAACTAGGTATGTGCTGATGGTAATTTTAAAAGTATAAATCCTGAGACAGGGGCCGGGAGTTACTGAGTTAGAATACACAACCAGGGGTACTTGATACATGTAGATACAAGTACACAATCCAAGAGGGGTACCAAATAATGATGAATCTAGGGCAGTAACATCATATGTGTATTTTTGGTTCAACTTTGACTTATATTTGACCTGGTCTAAATCTCTAATGCCAATCATGCCAAGTTAATGTGCACAAATGTTAATGGTAATTTATAATAAAAGAAGCATCATGATATACAACAACTTGGACAGACGATACACATACATCACCATGTGCTATCCTTGTCATAAGTCCATTGTACATCACTTGTGAGAAAAGCCATTTAAAAGACATAAAGTATTACAATTGTCACAATAACATGAAACCTTAATATGTCATGTACATCATACAAAGGCCAACAGCTTGTACTAGCTATGAACATGTACATGTACACGTATAATGGTATGAAAAGCAAAATGAAAGTTAAGGCATTAAATGACTATTGAAGGAATCACTTATAAAATTCAATGTAATCAATACACTGTCTGATAACGGTCATAACCTTATAAAAGTAATCAAAGCAAAATCTAATTTATTTTCTACAATAATTGCTAACCTATCCCTAATATATTAAAAGGTAAACCAATTACTAACAGACAGACAGGGGTGTCAATCTTTTCTAAGGCAAATGTGGCTGAACAGCCTTCCCCCATGTAACCACTGCTATACCCGGTGGCTGGTCAGTGATAGGGTGGTTGTTACTGTGGTACCGTACAGAATCATTCATTATTACAACACCTGTCATTGATTTCATTTTTAATGGTGCACATCAATTTTTATATTAACACTCTGGTCAACAACACTGACTTATTTTTATGAAGATACACGAGGCAGTGTTTTTTTTCGTTCAAATTTGGGGCCGGTATTCGGCCCCATTCCCAATTGAAAAAGGTATATATTTTTTCCAAATGGGACCTGAAAATTACCAATTTAAGTTTAAAAAAAAACAAGATGTGTTTGTGAAACACTATATATTTTTTCCAAATGGGACCTGAAAATTACCAATTCAGGGCCAAAACACCCTTTTTGGGGAAGGGGCCTCAGCCTTTTTTAAGGGGAAAAATAGCGCGATTTTTTCTTATTTGGGGAAAATAAGAAATTTGTATTTCATTTGGATAATGGAGTTGAAACATGAAATAAACTATATTGGGTGGCCACAAAGTAAGGAAGGTACAGATACTCTACAGATACAAACTTGCACTGACTGTGGACTTAGATTGCTTGGTACTTACAGTGTTTTTCCCCAAGCGGACCCGTCCCAATTTCAGATTTTTTTTTTTTTTTTTTTTTTTTTAACCCTCAATTTGGAGTTTTTGAGTTCCATTTGGGAAAAAAAAAGTGGTAATTTCGGTTGGGGAAGTAGCCGATATTCGGCTACACCAAAGAAGGGTTTTTTGGCCCTGCAATTTAAGTGTAAAAAAAAACAAGATGTTTTTTGTGAAACACTATGTCCCCTTTGAGCGATTTTGACCAATATATTTGACCTTTGACCTTGAAGGATGACCTTGACCTTGATCTTTCACCACTCAAAATGTGCAGCTCCATGAGATACACATGCATGCCAATATCAAGTTGCTACATGTATCTTCAATATTGCAAAAGTTATCATTTTGACCCATATATTTGACATTTGACCTTGAAGGATGACCTTTACCTTTCACCACTCAAAATGTGCAGCTGCATGAGATACACATGCATGCCAAATATGAAGTTGATATCTTCAATATTGCAAAAATTATGGCAAATGTTAAAGTTTGTGCAAACCAACAAATAAACCAACAAACAAATGGACAGGGCAAAAACAATATTATGTCCCCCAGTACAGACTGGGGGACATAATTTTTTTTTTTTGGAACTCAACATAAAGTTCATCTCCCATCCAGCTCCAGTCTTGGCATTATTTTTTTTGAGGCACTAGCCCGATCGGGCTTCCAGCTTGGAAATTTCACTAGCCCGAATCAATTTTAACTAGCCCGAATTAAAGTTATTATTCTGTAACATTTGTNACATTCAGTTATGACACTTACCACCATTCCCATTAAGGTAAAGTTTAAAAATCATGATCAATTAGCCATGGTATCTGTCAATCAAATGCAGAATCATATCGTCTTTCACCTTCCAAAGGCGACATAAGCTGAGCTATTTGCCAGTGAATGTGGACTTGTTCCACTTCAACGACCCTATTGACCCGAATATCATCGGGACATCAGGGTTCGTATCAGGTTTCCAACCTTTTCACCCATCTTGTCAGTGCTAATAACTCCTAGTGTATGCCTAATGAATACAGTCAATGGACAATTTCACATGTCAACTTAAGGTTCAACTCAGATTTTGGCCTTGGACAATAAAGGCAAATGTTATACTAGAAATTAGATTTGACCTTCTGATTTGACCTGAGAATTCTTAAATAGTAAATAGATTTAAAATTGTACCTTTAAATACGATGACTGTTATTGAAAATGGACAGTATAAAAATTGCACCTTAAAATACTCTGACTGTTATTGAAAATGGACAATTAAATACATGTAAATAGAAAACTGTTTAAGTCTCCAGCAAAATGTCAACACTGCGTCAAATGGAAGTAAGCACTTAAAACTGATGTACATGTTAAGGAAATGCTGGCCAAAATACATGTTCTTATTTACAAACTTTATGGCGTATTGTTAACCTCAAGCCATGTTTGAATGCGATATTAATTATAAGGATACAAACTGACTGCCCATAAAATATGATGGACACTTTCTCCCCTTGAGCAAATAGACTTGACACAAATTGAAACCACGGCCTGAGCCATCCCAAGTTAAAGCATGTTAATTGCCCTCAGGCTAGGTGTGTCCAATTGAGTGTGGAAAATTGTTTTTTAAGGATAGTTTTTATTAGATTTATGGTCATTTAGGAAATTGATCTGCACTTATGTGATATATCGATGTGGAAAGGACCGTTGTGTAGATGTTTATCTTCAGTTATGTATAATCATGTAATGATTTATGAAATTATCTACAAATCTTCGCGTACCATTATTTTAAAACCGAGATTAATTAAACTTTTCGTTCTTTAATTTGACCAATTTTTTTTGCCATTTGTCAACATGAAAATGCAGTTATTATCTGTAAAAATAACCAAATTAAAAATAAAAATAACTAGATGGACTGCAAATGATTATTTTAATTAATATAACCTTAAAGCTTATAAGTAAATATCTCACAAAAAGGAAGAGTGCAACATACATGTACATGTGTAATACTACAAACATTGTACATGTATGTAACTAAACAATGTCCCTTTTAATATAACCCTTAAAACCTTCAACTTTATGGTTGAGAAGTAGTTCACAGATCAATAAAAACAACAAATCAGCTTTTATGAAGAGGAAAAAAATACACAATTATGATGTTATGCACAACACACAAGAAAGCAAAACAAACATATTTTGTTATATTAACTTAAGTTTGGTGGATGGTGTTAGACTCTGATATTACATGAATGTTATTTCATAATATCAGTAACTTGAATAGGCGCTTAAAAATTCAGTGATTTCTTTATTATATTAAAGAGAACAATACAGTTTACATGATGGATTTCAGATTTTAACCGTCTCTACTCTTTAATGGAAAGCATCAGCCTTAATTTTAATGTGTCGGATAATGCCGAGCGATCCATTAAAGTCATTGTCACAAAGTATATTAATATCAGCTTAGCTTGAACTGAACCAGAGGTGCATCAATCTACCATGCTAACTTCTAAATTACATTTCTTATCGTACTTAACTTGATAAGCTTTCTGATAGCATGACTGTGTCACCGCGTATCGTTTTACATGCAACCAAAACATCATAGCATTTCTTTAATAAAAATGTGTTTCAGTTTACAGCAAGAAACCTACCTAGTGACTCCACAAGCTTGACCATAACACCGCCAATGTGAAGGTCGCCATTGACCCTCAACGTGGGCTCCACCTGCAGGTCTGTGACGAGAATCTTTAGCTCCCACGAGCCGTCCACCTGACCACTGGCTCCTACGTAAGCCATCGTCACACGATGCACAGAACTAACTTATAGAAATAGATCCACACACTCAAGAGTACTCTTTGATGATTATGACACACTACAGGTTATATCCAAATGAAGAACTTGTATTGAAAACGTAATCCGTGTCCTTCTTTATGTCGGTAGCCAATTTATGGCGCACATCTTTGTAGTTAAGAAACAGACACACTGAAAGAAAGACAATATTTCCTTACATAAATAAAAAACAACAGTTGTTCTAAGATGTTTGCAATGGTTTTCAGTAGTATGTTTAATGTCTAAATCTTAAGTTAAATTTTATTAATTTCCATTTAAATCAATTACTAAGCAAATGTTTCGATTTTCTTTTTAAGTTATAAAATACTGTATCAAATGATTCTGTTGCTTGTAAATGGTGTGACAGTCAGGCCACCGATATTCTTTAACGTCTTCGGTATTACTGTATGGGTTAAGTTGTTCAAAATTGTTATTAAAAAGTTCAATTATTGACAACAAAAGTATCAATAATAGTTAATGAATATTAAAATATAAACAGAACTTAATACAAATATGTTATTTAAGGCAGTTTAGTGGAACTGATTTATTACAATCAAGAGATTAAACTGGGACATAAAAATGTCACTGACATGACATTAATGCGTCCATCAATTCCTGTATGTTAAGTTTCTATTATTACATGAAATATTCAGGTCAATGTCAATTATTTTTTGTAAGTGAAGTTTCTATTATTACATGAAATATTCAGGTCAATGTCAATTATTTTTTCAAAAGCCTTACAGCATTTAATATCCATAACTGCACCGCCGACTACATGTAGCTCAGTTGGTGGAGTGCTAAACTACAAATATGAGAATTGCTTGTTCACTTTCCAGTCTGGCTACATAACGTATGAGAGTTTTCATGAAATCAGTATTAATATATTTTCTACTGTAATTATATCTTTCCTCTGATTTAAGTTTACACCCTTCACTGTGTCAGTTACTTGCAGAAGTATGTTCACTTATGTAATAAAAATTGTAATTATTAACAAGCTTAACCAAGATGTGTGTGTTGATTATGACCGAAATACTATTGGAGTGTGAATATCAGGCAAAACAACAACAGCAATCAGACCATAGCCACAAATATAAATGCAATCAAAAGCACATTTAGTAATCATCCATCAAGTTCGAATGTATAAATTTAGATGTGTTATTCAAGGACAAAGTCTCTTACCATGCATGTGGTAATGTATTAGCTTATTGCAATTTAAACACTGTCAACACATCAATTTAAACAAAAACTGTCAAAAACATTAAGTGCATGTGTTTATTGTCGCCCGTAATAAATTAAGTCAAAGTCACTGGCAGTCTCGGTATTTTTCAAGTTAAGTTAACATATACAAACTGTACGCGATATCATTGAGATGTAGAGAAACATTATCCTTTGATTGAAGTGGGTCATATCCACACAGAAAATATGTTAGCAAAGTTTACTACCTCCGATTGTATTCCTTCTATTCCCTGCAATAACGATCAATAATCACTGAAGTATATTGTAAAGTAACATTAAAACACACAAAACGTAAACACTGACAAACATTACCTCGTTTAAATATTGGTATTCAACTTTGTGAGTCAAATATCTATCAAATGTCCCTATTTGGAAACACACTATCCGCATTAACAATTAGCGTTTTGTAACGAGCTTTCTTATTGGATGTTCGATCCGGGGGTTAATTCAAGTGTATAGTGACCTCATGAATGAGAATCGCATGCGTAAAAATTGTTTATACATTATTATAAACATAACTATATCATTCATCATCATAAAGACACGTTTGTTTATGAACACAATTGGTTATGGACCATACATTACACAACTTATTGGTATGTGTCGTGAAAAATGTCGTTTTTTTCCATCCTTCATTCAGGAACTGCAATAATTCAACAGTGGACTTTTTTATTATAAATACTCCTAATAAATCGTCACTGAAACGAAGTTCATTGGCTATAATTTATACATTTTATAATACTCTTCATGATATGCGCATGCCTACTATAGTTTGTATTTGATATTTTTATTTGGCAGCATGAGGTTAAATTACGGTATACTCACATTTTATACATGGCCGTATCCACAACCAGAGTTGAGTATGGGTTCGCATGGATCCTCAATTTAGATATGTGGTAGACTGGTAGTATCAACGACCAGAAAGGAGTAGGGGTGGAGCCTGCACCCGCCTCAAATTAGATACACATCTGAATCTAGGACCAAATTAGTGTAGGGGTGGGCATGGCACCTGCACACTCCACGGGAGGAGCGGGGGGCTTTCAGGTTTTAGCATCCCCGCTTTCAGGTGTTAGCATTCTTATTTAGAAAATATAAAATCTATTCCAATACAAATCGGTCATTCCTAGCTATGTTAATGACAGAATTAACAGTCCGTGGACCTATATTTTAATATATCTCACTATTGTTCCTTTGTTGAAATACAAATAATTACTGTATCCATATATCTGATTATTTATATAAATGTGTAACTCATATTGGAATATATATTTCCCATTAAAAATCTTTAGCACCAGCTTTGTCTTCCAAGGTCATAGTCTTCAAATCCTTTGCAATAAAAAACATAACATTTGATGGTTGAATAAGAAGACCCACAGCTCCAGGATTTCAAGTTGGGGAATGATTTTATTTGGGGGTGGAGTATTGAACTAATAAGATATATATTTTTACATGACATCAGCATCATCATCATTATTTCACTGCAGTATGCATTTTATATAGGCCTATATGTAAACAAGACATGTGTCCACAGTGCTTGGATGTCCACACATTCCACTTTTATCTTAAAACTCCGATTTGAACTTTGACCTCTTATTGTGACCTTGACCTTTGAGATAATGAGGCAGCCTCAGGCAGGCGATACTCACGACACCCACTCTTCTCATGTAAGTCATTTGTGGAAAGTTATTCTTTAATTGCATGATGAACCACAAGATTACAGTCTGAATAAGCTGTTTTATGGCCTAATTTGTCATTCAACTTCTTAGTTTGACCTTGACCTCTTAGGTAGTCAGGTTTTACACATGAAATGCTGTCTCCTCATGGTGGCCAGTAATGGTAATTTATTTTTATAAAGCATGATCAATGACAATGTTTCTGTCTACACAAGGTCTTTAATGGTCAATTTTGACCTTTAAACTATATGTGCAACCTTGACCTTTGAAGTAGAGAGACCCAATTATACAGTTAATATAAATTGCTTAAAACCATACATAGCACACATTCCAATTTCGGCAGGATAGTCACGCCTATGGACTGTATTCCCTGCTGTCATGATTTGAAATAATTTATCCAGATACAACTACGTTTTAATTCTTAAAGTTTACTTTCAAACTCACTCTGTTTAGCGAACACTTACCAAAGCTAATTGCTTTATTGACCCTTATGGCCCTATTATCAACAATTGAGCATGTAACAGTAATGTTATTAACATGTTATCAGCGTTTTATTGGCAATTAGGGACCATATCAGGCATTCATGCGATGGTGTTTTTATTGTAGCGGTTACTATTTGCTATCAATAGAAGAATTGTTATAAAATAAAAGCCAACTGCGTTTGTACTTTATGGCCCACTCAAGCCCAAGGGTACTATCATGCTGCGTATTATATCACCTGAGGTTTAAATACGCATGTATTATCTGTCATAACATTGTTTTTGTGTATCAAACAAATTAATGCAAACAAATACAAGTTTATTTTTAACACAAACTTACTTTTGTTTTTGCCCGATTAAAAAAAAGGTTGGTACATGTTGCATCTAAATTTAAATCTATTTGATGATTGGTTAGATAAAAAATTCTTGATGCTCGCACATCACTTTATATCATTTACAAATGTTCAATCCGTCAAACAGTGTCATACATGACATTTTACTTCACAACGTCATACGCATGGTGCACTGGTGTGTTTACTTCCGGAAAATGGAGAGTGCATGTGTTCATGAAATTCTTAAACACATGTATCATCAATATTGGCAAGAAATTCCAAGTTTTTCTTAATACTTTACTGACTACTGTCTAAAGTAAAGGTGAAATGAATGATCATTTTAGGTGTCCGGGCAGGACATTCCTGCTTTGATGTCAAATGTCTTGCCAATTGTTATGGAATGTCTTTCATATGTAATAATACATGGTAAATATAATGTCACCTAAAAAAAATACTGCATTTAATCTGTACATACATATGAAACATTTTCATATGCTGGAATCCATATTTGAAAATGTTATTCTAGAGTACAGAAAAAACTGCAAAAAGTTCAATAATCAAACACATTTTTTTTTATTAACAGTAAAAATGTTATGTTACACATTTTAAATAAATATATATATGTCATAATGTACAGTATATTGAAATTGTCCAGAAATTATTACAGACCAAAGTTTCTAAGTGCACATAGCAGTATGATTGAATTTCATCTATGATAACTATAATGTAAAATAAACATCAGAAACTTTTAACATGCATACAGAGCAAATCTCTGTGAGTGTATTTATAACTATACATGTATTTAATTTATGAACTTATTGCTAACACAAGGTTTACTAAATAAACTTCAACAAAAGCACAATATTCTCAACAACCCAACACATTTACTCAAAATGTATGGTTTACATATCATTTAATTCAAAGTAACAGCAAAAATACTGTAATATAACATGTGCCAAGTTGCTAAAACTTTAACACTCAGTTATGCTAATGGCCGTGAACTTATGGGATTATGTTATTTTAGAAAATTAAATGGCAAACCCTGATATGCCCATGTTTATTGTCAACAAATGTGTGCTTTTGTCATTTTACCTGGTATGCTTATCATGTTCCTTGTTGTATTAACCGTATATTCTCTAATAAGCGCCCCTAATCAAATAAACGCCCCCTGCCCATTTGTGTCAAAAATACATAAAAATGCCATGCCTAGTTAATGCTTTTTGTTTCCTTAAACAGTCAATGAACACACCTGCATAATGTTTATCTTTAAAGAATCAGCTATACAGTCAAATTATTATATTTTTCTTATAGAGGCATACATAAAAAATGCCATTATTTTGGCTTCTAAATAGCGGCTCCCCAACCCCTTAAGAAAATGTAAGACCCCCAATGGGTGTTTATAAGGGAATATAAGGTACCTCTTAATTGAGCATGCTATTAGCTTCACTGTCCGTAAGAAGTTTGGAGCAAATCAGTAACTATTGAAATGCTGTTAATGAAAATTAACTATTTACGGAACATTTAAAATAAGCTGAACACTGAATTGTCTAAACCCTTTCCCACTCAGAAGCAAAGTGACAATGGCTATATGCAACCAGCATAAAACCAGAACAGCCTGCGAGTAACTGCGAGTTTGCTGCTCATCAGTATCTTAGGTTTGGAAATAAAGCCTTTAAACTTGAATTTCATAAGAAAGGTCTTTTATTTAATATAATTTGTTCAGGGACTAAAACACATCAAAATGGGTAACTGAGAGGGAAAAGGTTAATTAATGAAAATTTACAATTCACAGAACATTTGAAACAATCTGAACACTGGATTGTCTAAAACAATTTAGAATCACAAGAGGGAGAAGTGGTGCTCCAACTGTTTAAGGAGATCTTTGGAGTCCACATGGTCCTTGAAGGCGTCTACTGCTCGCTTTGCTGAGTTGTAGCTGCTCTGAAGGTCACCCAGCTGAAAAATAACAAAATTCAGCATGAGCTGCGTTATTGGAAAACTGGGTTAAATGCATGCAGGAAAAGAGTCATCCCTGATTAGCCTGTGCAGAACGCACAGGCTAATCCGGGACGACACTTTCCGCCTTAACTGGATATTGGTTTACAAGAGACTTCGTATAAACGGAAAGTTTCATACAAGCCAAGAGTGTCGTCCCTGATAAGCCTGTGTGGACTGCACAGGCTAATCTGGGATTACACTTTACGCACATGCATTATGCCCAGTTTGTTTCCAGTAACAGCAGATATTTCTGGTTGGCTTTTGAAAAATGTGTCTACATTTGAAGATACATGTATTCACAAAAATTGTAATATGAAGAAAAACTATTGAATCAAGATGTCTGTCACTGAATACCCCTTATAAAATTGGGAAATAACTTGTGTGCAGTGAAAACAAGTTACGCTGACCTACCTACAATATTTTTTGGCATTGTTAGTGGAAACAAATAAATTTTTCCATTGACCTTTGTTTCTACCATAGAATACCAGGCCAGGGACTCCTAGACTCCAAGTTCCCTAGGGTAAAGCTAAGGAAATTCCTTATATTCATGAAAGTCTCTTGCTGTATTATTTTTAGGAATTTTAATATTTACATGTTTTAAACGAGTACATATTACTACAGTGAGAAATATTTAAACTTTTTGTACACAGAAAACATCAGATTTTTACAGAAAACTTTATATAAAATTTTCATTTAAAGTGCCACTTAGCTTTAGATTTCCCCAAGGAGCTTTGTAAATATCGGCCCAGATGAACACATTTTTTGTGTAGCCCTTTGCATGCTGGGAAATTTGCAGTCTGCTAAAATGTCGTCTGCTGAATTTCTAAAATTAGCATTTTCCTTTACTTTTTTTCAAAGAATACTATCAGAATAGCAAACAGTTTGGATCCTGATGAGACGCCACGTTCTGTGGCGTCTCATTTGGATCCAAACTGTTTGCAAAGACCTTCTTAATCCGGTTCCAGCACTGTAAGAGGTAGACATAGTCCCATTACCTGGTCAGCCAGCTGGGCCCAGTTGTAGTGAGGTTCGTACATATGCGGTGATATCACGTAGGCTGCTTGGAAGAAGGCTCGCGCCTGAAAAACATGGCAGAGCAATCAAGGAGTGATGAAACACTCTAAAATAAGATGTCTTTTAAGTCACTTTTTTTATTTGTAATGTATAAGCTGTCAAACGTTGATGATGTAAATGATAAAAATATTTTGATCAGCCATGCGTACCCCGATGATATTCTATTGTGTTTAGTAACAGGGCCATAGCACCCGTCGTAGCAAAAGCAAAAATTCTGATAGGCATAGTAGTATTTTACCAACTGGTGGCTTCTTTTTACTTTTTTGTACTTTTTGATGTTTACAACATGAACAGTTAGGAGAAGATGTTTTAATTTCTTCCGAGTCTATTTTTGAAACGTTTTTATTCATCACATAACACATTGTTTTACACATTAAAATATGCATCCCACTTAAAACCTTAACATGAATCTAACAAAACCAGACAGTAATATGGCAAAATGTTCAACGGAAAAACTGAAATTGATATTTGCCCAGATTGATCCAGGTTTGTTGCAGATACACTTTGATAAATAATATGCGTCTCTTGTTCATAATTATGATGGTTTCCAAACATTTCATGTCAATTAATCAGATCTATAACAAGATGAACAAGACTATTGCCAAGCAATGATGTTCCCTACCGGCTCCACCATTGTCAGATTTTTTTTTTTTATACATTTGTTGCCATAGCAACCAAAATTTTTGAAGTAGGAACAAAATGAAATGACGTGCATAATGTCCATATTGCCATCTATCCATGTTTCAAGTTTCATGAAAAAAAATATGAAGAACTTTTAAAGTCATCGCAGGATCCAGAAAAGTGTGACATACTGACTGACTGACTGACTGACACACACACGGAGCGCAAACCATAAGTCCCTCCGGTGAAACTGGTAGGGGACAATAACGCAACTAGAAATAGTACTATTTTTTGCATAAATAGATAAATCACTGTGATTCTGTGAATTGTAGTTGATCAAGCAAGTGTCTCTGAAAACACTGTATTAAACAAAAGTTGTTAGCAAGCTAATGACTAAAAAATGAGTCATAATTTCCCATTCCCAAACTATGAAATGTGAGTACAAAAGTAAGAGGTACTTAAGGCTGAAATAAAGATAAACTTAAATGAGTTAAGTTTACAAGAAAGAGCTTAAAATACCTTAATATAGCTTACAAACAAATCAAACTGCATAGGAAATGAGTGTATCAACATCTGAGTGTGTGGTTTCACATTGGACGTTGAAATGTATAAACATATTTGAAAATGAGCCAAAAGTAAAAACATGAGATTATCTACTATGTCATTTGATGCATAGCTATAGCTAGTGACAGAGTTACAATGGGTAGATTAATCGCCTTAAGGTGATGGTTAAACTAAAACATATTGTCAATATCAAAATGTATTCAGTAGATTGAAAATAACCATAAATTGTGTTTAGATATACTTTTCTCGTAGAAATGAGCCACACTCTGGGAAAATGGGGCTAAATGCCTGTAGCTAAAGTGTAGACTCAAAATAGCATGTGCAGTCTGCACAGGCTAATCAGATACAAAACTTTCTGCTTTTATGGAATTTTTTGTTAAAAGAAAATTTCTTCTAAACGAAACTCCAGTCTATGCGGAAGCATTAAGCCCCATTTTCCCAGAGTGCAGCTCAAGTATAAAATAATTTAGTGGAATTGCTGGCATGCCTCAAATATTATGGAAAATTCTGCCAACTTGTAAATTCATCCAAGTGATATTGTTTACTGTCAATATTCAGGCTGTATAAAAGGTCAAAATTTTATGCTTTTCAGCACTTGATTCAATTTTTAAAATTTTGCTCATGGTCAAGTGTTACAAAAAGTGAGAGAGACATGGCTATACCAATCCAATGATGGATGGTCTTTAAATAGTGGCTTGTAACTAGCTGCAAACAAAATAATAATCCTTAAATTTACTCATTATACCCTGTGACAAAGTTAACAGGGGATATCATTAAATCACCATGGACACCTGTTTGTCTGTCTGTTCATCTGTCTATCTTTATATAAACACTTACTTGTTCCCATGTGCTCTCCCACATTTTTCCATGTACTTGAATACCATTTAGACTTTGTTATAAATTTCGTTCTGTATGATATAAAGTTAGGCATTTGCAATTTTCATCATTTCGCAAAACAATAACGAAAGTTATTTCCCTTTTTCAACTTAGAATTTCTGTAACATTATTGTTTTTACTATAGACTTTATTAGCAACAATAAAAATCTCAGAATCTAGAACATCCAGATGTGTTACATTTAATACACAATAATGTATATTGGCCCTCTTCTTAGTTTGGTCAATTCATGACCCTGCAGTCATATTTGGCCACACCCAGGGGGTCAAAAGAGTAGTTCATATTTTCCAATTACATATGACTCAAAGCAGCCCACGCCTGTCAATAAATCAATTGTCCCTATAGAGGGCTGACTAACGGTCATAACTGTCAGTGACAAACGTCAATTGGTCAGACAAAGAATGCAAACAGATACATCAGAAATTAAGAATCAAGTCCGGAGAGGCTATAGAATAACACTTGTTTTTCTCAATTTGCCAATAATGGATGTAAAATGTCATGAAAATTACAGGATAACAGGAATTACATGAACTTGAGAGTATAGTTGGGGTTGGGGTTGCAGTTGGAAATCATGAAATAAGCCAGAACAATAATGTTATTGCAGTCTTGGGAACGATGCAACCACATGTACAGTTCCCACTCAGCTGGGATGCATATGAGCCTCGCTCTGGGAAAACAGGGCTTAATGCATGTGCGTCAAGTGTTGTTCCAGATTAGCCTGCACAGTCAGCACAGGCTTAAATCAGGGACAACACTTCTTGCCTAGACTGGATTTTCGTTTACAAGAGTTACTTTAAACGAAAAATTTCATTTAAGCCGAAAGTGTTGTCCCTGAATAGCCTGTGCCAACTGCATTTAGGCCTGTTTTCCCAGAACGAGGCTCATTCCTATTAGGGAAATAGAGAATACTATGTTAGTGTGATTGTGTACTTAAATTTATCCCACGAGTGAAGAAAGGTTCACATGGCGAGGCTTGCCGAGCCTTGTAAGCCTTTCTGAGACGAGTGGGATAAATTTAAGTACACAATGACACTTACATAGTATTCTATTTATCCTACAAAATAATTAAAAAAAACCAAAAAAAACTAACCTGTTTTTTCAGTTCATCATACCTCTACGTCCTTGATTTTAAAGAAATAATGAAAAAATCGCTGAAAAGCCGCAATTTTAAAGGGAAAGAATACGACTTTTGTCGTTTGTCGTGGTAATAATGACATCATGAGCACGCGCACTTAATATTTGTAAAAACACGTTTTTTTTGCTGTTTGTTTTGCATTTTGTGTTAAAAATATATGACATCTTGGTATCAAATTGTTTGTTTTGTTGAATCTGATTCAATTTTACTAAACATGAATACTTTATAGTTGATTCCGAGTAATATGACCTTCCTTCACACATGACTAGGTGTGGGATAAACATAGGTGTGGGATAAACCTTATCTTTTCTGTATGGGTCCTATTATGTTCTATAAAATCATTAAGTTGTAGGATAAAGAAAAAAAAAGAGCTGTCAGAGGGCATTGCCCTCAACCGTTCAAACCAGTTTAAATTGTGCATTTGTTTGTAAGTGGTAATAATGTATAAATCTTCATTTTTATATATAATAATAGAAGTACTGTTAGAGACTCATACAATAGAATGGTGAATAATGGACAGTACAGTATGGAACATACAGGTTCAGCTATTATGATTATTGTAGAATGATATGAAGAATTCGACACACACGTATCATTCCAAGTTTCAATAAAGTATATTATTAACTTCAAATACAGGGCAAAAGCCTTTTGCGAATATGTGGGATAAAAAAAGGGGTATAACTGTTCCAGAATATAAAACTGGGGATTGTTGCACTGTTGCTTAAATCTGTTATTAAGGCACACATGAAGATGTAAATGTTAAACTTGTGCTGTTTGGAATTATAAGACTTTTTAAAATTACCCATAAATTTATATAAAAGAAAAACAGTATATAACAGTATCTATAAGCAAAACATGTAATGGGATATCTATAAGCAAAACATGGTATTGGGATATTTTGCTCCTGATGTTGGAGTTTGTGACAAAGATATACAACAAATTTGAAAATAACTAGAGCTTTGTCATTGACGTGACGTATACCCCCACATGCTGCATTGACACAGAATATTTTGCATGCTGTCTCACAAAACAAGAGAAGCTTATTTATGGCAATGAACGACATAGTTATGGCCCGGACAAGCTCATTTATGGCCATTTTTGACCTTTGACCTCAAAGTGTGACCTTGACCTTGGAGATATTGACGTAATTCTTTCGCGCGACACACCGTCCAATGATGGTGAACATATGTGCCAAATGATTTCAAAATCCCTTGATGAACGACATNCTTCTTAGTTTGATCAATTCATGACCCTGCGGTCATATTTGGCCACACCCAGGGGGTCAAAAGAGTAG
Organism: Dreissena rostriformis; assembly: GCA_007657795.1. NCBI lineage: Eukaryota > Metazoa > Mollusca > Bivalvia > Myida > Dreissenidae > Dreissena > Dreissena rostriformis. The sequence goes on from VMBQ01000802.1 coordinate 184,497, forward strand.
TTCATATTTTCCAATTACATATGACTCAAAGCAGCCCACGCCTGTCAATAAATCAATTGTCCCTATAGAGGCCTGACTAACGGTCATAACTGTCAGTGACAAACGTCAATTGGTCAGACACAGAATGCAAACAGATACATCAGAAATTAAAAATCGAGTCCAGAGAGGCTATAGAATAACACTTGTTTTTCTCAATCTGCCAATAATGGATGTAAAATGTCATGAAAATTGCAGGATAACAGGAATTACATGACCTTGAGAGGATAGTTGGGGTTGGGGTTGCAGTTGGAAATCATGAAATTAGCCAAAACAATAATATTATTGCAGTCTTGGGAACGATGTAACCACATATACAGTTCCCACTCAGCTGGGATGCATATTAGCCTCGCTCTGGGAAAACAGGGCTTAATGCATGTGCATCAAGTGTTGTTCCAGATTAGCCTGCACAGTCAGCACAGGCTAATCAGGGACAACACTTCTTGCCTAGACTGGATTTTCGTTTACAAGAGTTACTTTAAACGAAAAATTCCATTTAAGCCGAAAGTGTTGTCCCTGAATAGCCTGTGCCAACTGCATTTAGGCCTGTTTTCCCAGAAAGAGGCTCATTCCTATTAGGGGAAGAAAAAAAGAGAGCTGTCAGAGGGCATTGCCCTCAACCGTTCAAACCAGTTTAAATTGTGCATTTGTTTGTAAGTGGTTATAATGTATAAATCTTCATTTTTATATATAATAATACAAGTACTGTTAGAGACTCATACAATAGAATGGTAAATATGGACAGTACAGTATGGAAAATACAGGTTCAGCTATTATGATTATTGTAGAATGATATGAAGAATTCGACAGACAAGTGTCATTCCAAGTTTCAATAAAGTATATTATTAACTTCAAATACAGGGCAAAAGCCTTTTGCGAATATGTGGGATAAAAAAAGGGGTATAACAGTTCCAAAATATAAAACTGGGGATTGTTGCACTGTTGCTTAAATCTGTTATTAAGGCACACATGAAGATGTAAATGTTAAACTTGTGCTGTTTGGAATTATAAGACTTTTTAAAATTAACTTTACCCATAAATTTATATAAAAGAAAAACAGTATATAACAGTATCTATAAGCAAAACATGTAATGGGATATCTATAAGCAAAACATGTAATGGGATATCTATAAGCAAAACATGTAATGGGATATCTATAAGCAAAACATGGTAATGGGCTATTTTGCTCCTGATGTTGGAGTTTGTGACAAAGATATACAACAAATTTGAAAATAATAAGTTATAAGTAAGAAATACCATTTTTTTAAATTGATCTATTTCATGAAAATCTAGCCGAAAAGGGGAGAGATCGCAAACAGAAACATAAGATACTTTTTGTATTTGAATGTAAACATACGGTAGACTAAAACTGTTGACTGAATTTTTTTTTGACTTTTGACTGAAAATCAAATAATGAGATTTTTGTTTCAAATCAGGTACATGCATATATATACAATTATTCTTTTTTCAAGGAAATTGTATTTTTTTTACTGAAAACAAATTTATATTTAATTATTAATAAAACTTATTTTTCAGTAATGCATAAATAAAAATCAAGTGAAACATAAAATAAATGAATTGTAAGGGGTGTGTTCCTCTCAATTGACCCAACGCAAGTGACACAATGACACAATCTTGGTTAACAAACTTAGAACATGCTTTAAAACCTAAAGAAAGACTAAATAAGGTTTGTATTTGGATTGCTTAACTTAAAACAATCACATAGTTGGATCACTTTTCTGAAAAAACATTGTAACGAATTGTGAAATGTGGATAGTGAACACCAGATATCATGCTGGAGAAAAGAAAAATTGAAATGGTCATGATTATTGACAATTTACGGGTAAATGACATAAAAAGTTGTTCAGCCATAGATCAAAACTAGTTTTGTCACAGGATGTGACATATACCACGAAAGAACATGTCAGGGAGACATTTTTATAACATAACGAGGACATTGACAAATCATTGCCGAACAGGTGCCAATAAGTTGTCATGTGAAAAATAAAGTAATTGAGTCGCGCTCTGTGAAAAGGGGGTTAAATGCATGTGCGTAATGTGTCGTCCCAGATATGCCTGTGCAGTCTTCACAGGCTAATCAGGAATGACACTTTCCGCCAAGACTGGATTTTTGTTTAGAAGAGACTTGCTGTTTTTGATTAGCCTGTGCAGACTGCACAGGCTTCTTATCTGGGACGACACTTTTCGCACATGCATTAGACCCCCTTTTCTCGGAGAGCGATTCAAATATAAAATGAATTTTAAAATTCTCCTATGGATTCAACTAATAAATAAGAAAANGATGCGGTGTGTCGAGTGTTCAAAAATAAATTCAATGTAAGTATCAAAGTTGTGTAGCAAGCAGTGTTGATGTTAGACTAAAATGTCATTTTGGGTCTACCAAGACTTTGGACATTTTGAATTTGCCTATGTCTAAAAGTAGGTCAATCTCAAGGTCGAAATTAGGTCAGGTTATGTGGGTGTGTTGATAGTGTTCATCCATCATCCATGCAAGTATCAAAGCTTTGTAGGAGGTATTATAAGTGTTATACAAAACTTGTTATTTTGGGTAATCCTGATAGGGATGAACAAAAAATGAACAAACAAACAGGCCAATCGCTATATGCCTCTCAGATCTGTAGATGCTGGGGGGCATTAAAATCATGACATTTCACCTTAAAAGTGACCTTGGCCTTTAACCGAGGAGCATGGGAGTTGAAGCCACATTAATCACAGGTTTAAAAAAAATCTGGGTGCACAGACAAAAAAGCTATCCAGCCATCGAAAAAATTATGGATGGTGCAATTAGAACATGCACTCATTCGGGGCCATAAAAATGACAAAAATGACAAATGAAAACATCAATCTGTGCTCATAAGGGAATAAAGTACATGTTTTTTTAATATTCATGCAAAACATATAAATCCATTGTGAACACAAATACCATTTTACCTGATTGGTTTCATGTGATTCCTTATGTTTTGAAAAAGCATTACATGTAAATTACAGCACATTCTGAAGAATCGCAGAAAACAGCAAATACATGTTAAACCTCAATAATATTACTAAGAAAAGAAGACAATTTTTACTAGCAGAAGAAAAAACTTGAAACAAGTGCTGTCTGTTTGTAAAACATGTACACCCCCACGCTTGGCTTGGGTCTTAAAACTTTCAAATTGTGGTATGATAAAAACTGCACATAGGAAGCAGAAAATGCTTAAAAGGTCAATGCTTGATAACAAATGGATCTAGGCTCACAACTTTGCAGGCCAGGGACTTATTTGTTGACCATGAACATTGTTAGTAAATACTCCCATCAAACCAGACAGGCCTTTTAATATGACCAAAACAGGCACTGAGTTTATGGAAAATGCAGATTATCCTACCCCGTCTGGTTCACCATAAAAATGTAGTAAAAATGACAGTTCCGTGTTACAAGGGTATAAAATAAGGTTTACTAGTGTCAATAATTTTAAGGTTTGTAACTCCAAAGTTCTAAGACAATATGATTAATTATCAACATAAATAAACCATCTTTGATATGGACAAAAGCTAATCAAAACATTGCAGTATAATCTTGACTCATGTAATGCGAAACTTGGTCTTGTGCCATTGCGGCCAGCGTAGCTCCGGACTAGCCTGCACTATCGCACAGACTGGTTGGGAGTTAAGCAGTCTGCTTATGGCATAAGAAACATTTTTTAAATATTAAATCCACAACATTAACTACCGGTAGGTTACACCAACATAAATAACTCAGAGAAAAAGGGTTTAGACAAAAGCTAAACACCATAAGAGTCTACCCTACCATGTCCAAATACCCTTTCCTCATTTCTAACACTCCTAGGTTGTTATAGGCCTCAGCATGGCCTCATTGTGGGAAAACTAAGCATAATGCATGTTCATAAAGTGTCGTCCCAGATTAGCCTGTGCAGTCCACACTGGCTAATCAAGGACGACACTTTCTGCTTTTTATGGAATTTTTCGTTTATAGAAACTTCAATGTAGGCAAAAAGTGTTGTCCCTGATTAGCCTGTGCGGACTTCACAGGCTATTCTGGGATGACACTTTACGCACATGCATTAAGCCCAATTTTCCCAGAAGGCGGATTAGAATAAAAGTCAATGCCTACCATGTCCACATGCCCCTTCCTCATTTCTAACACTCCTAGGTTGTTATAGGCCTCAGCGTGGTCATTGTTATTGGACAGCGCGAGTCGGAACGCCTGATAGGCCAGCGTGTTGTCTCCGATACCCTGAGAATGAAAAATACTTCTGGTGACTAACTCTGAGCGTTCAAAAACTATTCCATTTTTTTTTGACGAAAGTTGCATTAGTTGTTGCCTGGATTTTGAATGCTGGATAGGCCCATGTTTTGTCTTCTGGGTCGGTATTCACCAGGTTTCTCAAGGAAAACTTAACTTAATTGTAGTACTTAATTAGTACTTAAAGTGAAAATTTCAGGTCAAAGTTTTCATAGTTTATCAAATGATTTCTGTTTATACAAAAATAGTTAAACTGAAAATTCAAAGTACTTTTACTTGTTTTTAACAATGTTGCATGAAATGATTTCAACACAAAATGTCCTTAAGTGTCCACTAAAGAACTTCGTAAGCACAGCCCTTGTACCCTTTAAACTAACTAGTCGTTTTAACAAAAACAATATGACGATTAAAACTAGTTCTTCCACATATCAAATTATCATCCAAAAAGCTTCATACGCAATCAATAGGTAATTTTTTCCAAAGCCCAATAAGATAATGTCTTGTATATTTGGATGAAATGGCAGATTTTAAACAACAAAAAAGGATTGTAATTCTGTTTATAATCATTACCATAAATAAATCCTTAAAATAAAACTGGACAAATTAAACTACAAAAAAAGAAAGATTGTATAAGCTGTAACACATTCAAGGTAAGCTATAGAAACCAACATTTTGGTTACGGTAACCAATCATCAATGTTTGCAATACTTTTACAGAGGACCTAGAGTCATACAAGTTTTCTCAAAAAATGAAAATCAAAGGGACCACCACAAATTTTAGAAGCCATAGGGGAATGCGCCCCTTCTAATGTCCATCCCTGATCCACAAATGACTACATACCATAGCAACATGGCCGATGTTGAACCAGATATCGGACACCGTGTTCTCGTCTGCTAGCGCCAGTGCCCTCTCAAAGCAGGTCAAGGTCATGTCATACTGCTGAGCGTAGAAACAACAGAGGCCCAGGTTATTGAACAGCTCGGCATTGTACACGCCCATTTGCAGCAGACGTCTGCAAAACAAAACAAATTTACAGACACAAAAACAAAACAAAAATAATTAATTCACAATAAATATATGAAACATAGTTGAGTTGACTTTCTTATGACATTGCAATTAAAACAAGACTTTGAAATATTGAAAGCAGTACAGGGTTCCCCTACTGGTGAATAAAAAACCTAACAATTTAAGAGTGTGTATTACCATCATGTTGCCCTTTTATATGAATGTGTAATGCTTCATAATCAAATCCAATGTTTAAAGCCCATGGAAATAATAATTCTATGTAAAAGTTTGCCAAAAAACAAACAAGCAAAATGTAGGAGGAATTGTGGAAAAAAATTGTTTGCAACAGACAGAAGGACACACACAGGCATGCATGCACACACGCACGGACAATAACAACGCCTACCATTTCTATATCCCAACACCTTTTGGCATGGGATGAAATAAAGTGCCTACCTATAAAACTTAAGCGCCACTTCTGGCTGGTCTGTGTAGAAATGATGTGTGGCAATGCAGGCTATGGCCTCGACATGCATGTTATCAAATCTCAGTACGTCCTTGTAAAACTTCACAGCATTGTCCATATCGCTCAGACCCTGATGAAATGTGAAAGGTGTCTGAGAATAAGCAAGCTGATACAGGTTTTCACTTATAATTGAGTATGCTGACACTTTGCAACTGTGTAATCCAATACAGGATTTTACTTAACCACTAACATTAATGCCACTTCCTCAACAACATATCAGTTTTATGACATTTTTTTTTTTTACATTTTTTAAATTGTCCAAAATGGATGCATTCAAACCAGACACAATATTTAAAACATGGACAACAGATAAATTTAGCAGACCTTGGGAGGGGCTGGTTTTTCCCCTTCACTTCTCTTTTATGACAGACCAATACAATACGCGAGGGAAGATTTCATAAAAAGATGAGACATTTCTTAAAATGTGCCTTTTAACAATTCCAGTTACAAGCACAATTAAATCCTGACCTCATAAATGCGTGCAATGCCGGACATCAGGCTGGTCTCCCCTCGGAACTTCTCGAGCCCCTGCTTGTAGAAGTCTACGGCGGTGAGTGGCTGGTCCAGGCGGGTATACACCTTGCACAGGTACAGGTACGTGTCCACCATGTCCTGCTGCTTCAGGGACGACTTGAGTTGCTGCTCAGCGTCGCGATACATGCCCAGTCTGACAGGGATTTATGTACGTGATTGCTCAGCATCGCGATACATGCCCAGTCTGACAGGGATTTATGTACGTGATTGCTCAGCGTCGCGATACATGCCCAGTCTGACAGGGATTTATGTACGCGATTATCATGTGAGCCTCGTTCTGGGAAAACGGGGCTTAATGCATGTGTGTTAACCCCAAAACCCAAACAAACAAAAAGAATGAATACGGCTAGTAGGCTGTATCTAATTTCTATCACTGCTTATACGATCTTCGTTCTGGGAAAACTGGGCTTAATTCATCTGCGTAAAGTGTTGTCATTGATAAGCCTGTGGAGTCCACACAGGCCTGGCTAATCAGGGACGACACTTTCCGCTTTTATGGCATTTTTTGTATCAAGGAAGTCTGTTATTAGCAAAAATCCAGTTAAACTGGAAAGTGACATACCAGATTAGCCTATGCAAACTGCACAGGCTAATCTGGGGTAACATTTCACGCCCATGCATTAAGGCCTATTTTTCCCAGAACGAGGCTCATAAAACCTTTGATACAAATTAGCTACAGCCCACTATCTCATTTTGTTCTTTTTGCTTTTTGGGGTTTTTCATTGTATTTTCAAACAGTATTTCTATACTATTTCAATTATACAATAGTGGTCAATTATTATACACACACTTTTCCTGAGTAAGCTGGTGAACCGTTTCTGAGTATTCTCTTTATGCCCTCTGTACAAAACACATTTAAAGAACAAGGACAAAAAATAAGTTGAGAAAACCATACCAACCCAGAATAACAGAACAGTTTTGAGATTTAGAGTTTAGAATGGTCCAATAGACTGTTTTAGTTGATGCCAAGTATTAACACACAGAAACATATTGGACATTGAGTTAAATTCATATATGGCCCACTGCGCTCTAGAATGCTTAAACACAATCATTAAAAACACAAAACATTTGAGCAGAACTCTGGGAAAATGGGGCTTAATACATGGGCGCAAAGTGTCTTCCCAGATTAGCCATTGCAGTCCTCGCAGGCTTATCTGGGACAACACTTTCCACCTAGATTTTCGCTAAAAAGAGACTTCCTTTAAACAAAAAATACCATAATAGCAGAAAGTTTCCTCCCTGATGAGCCTGAGCAGACTGCACAGATTTATCTGGGACAACACTTTACGCACATGCATTAAGCCCCATTTTCCCACAGTGCGGCTTATTTGTACATAGTATGCATTACTATATAAAGGTACCCCCCTGATCATACCTGTAGTAACATTTGGCCAGCTGCACTTTCCACCACCAGTCCTTGAACTGACACGCTTCTGTGGCAAGGGCAGCTAACTCTAGGGCCTGTAAACACATGTACTCAGATATTCGAGGGTTATTTACTTGAAACATGTGGACCAAGAATGTAAAAACAGATAACAAAAGATGTTTGTAAAACATCTATATTCCCCACTGACTAGAAGCAAAGTTGTCAATTTGTGTTGTATGGATATAAAACAAGAGCACTGTCGAGCGGATGCCAACGCTCGGCTGCAGGTGCAGTTTTGAAAAATAAAAAAAAATAAAATGTTTTTTTGACCTTTGACCTTGAAGGATGACCTTGACCTTTCACCACTCAAAATGTGCAATTCCAAGAGATACACATGCCTGCCAAATATCAAGTTGCTTCTTCGTGACTGTTTAGCCCAATTAACACTCAAAATCAACGAATATTTTGTAAAAGATTTCATAAAATAAAGTTAACCCATAAAAAAATCAAAATGCTCTTTTTATGCCCCCTTCTTCGAAGAAGAGGGGGTTTATTGTTTTTGGCCTTTCTGTCAGTCTGTCTGTCATTCTGTCCCAAAACTTTAACCTTGGTCATTACTTTTGCAATATTGAAGATAGCAACTTGATATTTGGCATTACGAAACCTCTTATATGCAAAAATTAGGCAAAAAATGCCCTCCCTGATTATCCAGTTCCCAGAGTGAGGGTTCCCAAGTATTAAGCATTCCAGCTAACATGGTAGGTTAAAAATTTCTCTATTGACATTGTTTGGAAGTACTCTTGATTGTCTCTATCAAAGAACTGAGCAGGTCATATAGATATAAAAAAAATAATATTTCAAGCACACTATATTTGAATTTTCAGTTTCCCTTATTTGAATACACAAAAACTAATTAAAAAACCGCTACATATTAAAATTGTCCAAACTTTCAAACACCTGCAAAAAGTAATGTCGTTACTCTTAACCTAGCCCACAACGAACATACATTTCTGACATCATTCTCATGGTGGAAGATGTACTCAAAAAGAGCCTTGGCCAGTCCAGGCCGTGCTGCATACTTGGACATGTTCAGACGAGCCAGGTTAATGAAGGGACCGTCAGGGCTAGACAACATGGAGGCCTGAAACATGTGAAGAGTTTATGTTTATTTGGATTTTTCTCCATATTAAACAATATTTCAGTCATATAATGGCTTTCTTTACAAACTCACACGTTTCCTGGATAAGCTGTTTTAACAGTACAAAGAGGTATATACTAATGCTAGTAACTGAAAACTGCCCTAATTGAATCATTGGTAGGGGTCAAATGGCCATGTAAATATTGTCATTATAAGAATCGCAACACAAGTTATGTGGATGGGCCAGGAATCAAACCCGCATTCCAAAAATAATTGTTGCTCATATTAATTGACTTCATTTTAGGCAAGACAAATTAAAATACAAATATATACATGTAGTATCAGTTTCACAAGACCAAGTTCCTTAACAACAGTTCAGTCAAAGTTATTCAGTTAAAAACAGTGATAACAATTTGCAACATGAAAGCCCTTTACTAATACATTTGGAACCAGGTTTGCTAACATGTTCAGTTTCATACACGTTCATTGCTTTCAACACGTTCTTTGTCTGAAGTAATAACATAAAAAATTGGGTTTTATTGGTCAAACTGGTTATTTTATTAACAGAAAAAAATGAAAAACAACTTTGCAAGTAATGTCGACTCTATATGCATGTGTAGGCATTGTATTATATATTTAGATTACTAACAGTTCCCAGCCTGACATATCTCCCAGAGGCACTGGTGACCGGTCTAGCCGTGTGAGCGGTGCGGGGTGTCCGTATCGCCTGCTCCATTGTGCCCGGCCGTCCACCCTGTGTACCCGGTCGGGCAAATCCAGTGACAGGACGCCCGGACTGGGACATCGGCCTGAACAGGGTTCAAATTAATCAGCATTTGATTAAAACAAAACCCATGCTAAAAAAAATTATGTTATGCTATGTTAGTGTTATTTGTATCATTTCAAGAAATAATGAGTTTTTGTTTTAACTCAAAGTTGTTTCAGCTGATTAACTTGCACAATAACTACTGGTACGCTGTTTTTGCAACGGAAGTCATTTAGTCTCCACCAATTCAATTGTTTTATTCAACTGGCCCAAATCATTATGCAGGTTCTAATAGGTCTCACATCTGGTATAATTGAGGGGTCAGTTTGATAATTTACATCTCACCACCTGTCAATCAAACTAACCAATCATCAATCGATAAATTGGGGAGCTGTTTGCTATTGGTTTGTGAGTAACTTTCCTCCATATTCTGTGATTATTTTGTCAGCCATATTCAAGTGTTTCAAGAAAGCTATGAGCAAAAGTGAGATAAGGAAGATAATATGTTTACCTGACCCCCTGACTGACTCCTCCTAGCCCCGCCCCTGGGAGGCGGAGGGATGTGCCGGGCCGTGCCACCTGTGCAGTGATGTTATCATCCATCAACATCTCGGCGATCCCTTCTTCGTCCCAGTCCACTTCATCCACATACACCTGGGCCGTCAGGGCCCTTGTCTTTAATGTCCATGTGGCCTGTAATCATTTGAGTCATGTTCTGGCAAAACTGCATGTGCGAAAAGTGCCTTCCCAGGTAAGCTTGTGCAGTACCCACAGGCTAATCTGGGACATAACTTTACGGCAAATCTTGATTTTCGCTAGAACATACTTTTTCAAACTAAAAATACCATAAAGCGGAAAGTGTCATCCCTGATTAGCCTGTGCTAATTGGCACAGGCTAATCTGGGACGATGCTTTATGCATATTCATTTAGCCCAGTTTTCCTTCATTTAAAGCAGCGCATAAGATGAGATGTCAATGTCTATAATTATAGGGCCAATGTCAGAGCATACTTTGGTTGTGGGATATTGTTTATTGATGGCACTGGCTGCATTTATCCACTGTTTGAGCACAAGTCGAAGGGAATATGGAACTTCAATATGCGTCCTTTTTCAGTTGAAATTGCTGATACTATCAAGTATGGCTGGAATTTGATGAAGATAAGATGGTTGACTATCCTAATGGTGTTTCTGTATGCTGTCTCATTCTAGATGGTTCCACATTGTTAAGCCACAGATTTGATAGAAATATACTTGAAGCATTGTGTTGTCCTTCTTTGGACTTTCTAGATTGTGGTACTGGTCGTGTACGTAATTCCGGTATGTACGTTAAAATTCGGCCACCTGTGTTAAAGCATTTTCACAATCTAAAAATACATATTTTGATTATTTTTTTGAAAAGTCAACTTAAAAGCCAACCCTTCTCTCAATATTTTGCAAATTAAAGAAGAATATTGATTTAAACTTTTGTATTAAAATGTCACAAACATAGCAGGCAATATTTGTAAAGTGGGGAAAGTGATGTCATTGTAAGTTGCGAAAATTATATTCATATAAGAAACAAATATATTTGATACAATTATTATTATTTTTATCTGATAAACTTAAATTAAGGTTTTTTCAATTATTTGAATTAAAACAAATATTCCAAACATAAAAATCAGGACCTAAATATAAATTTTTAATATATAAATTACCTCCCTTGATTACCATATTAATAGATTACATGTTGTAAAATTAAATATAAGCGTTTACTTAAAATCGACACTTAAGTCAAGTTTTTAAACGAAATGTGTTTACTTTTATACATATAGCTATGTAAGAAAAAATTGATAAAACCTATGTAAAAGAAATATTTTTTAGGAATTTGCAGTTCCCCATTGACAGTGCTTGTTTAAATGTATTATAAAAGATAGGGGGAGTAACTGGTATAATAATGCCGCAAATATTTTAAGTTTCAAGTTGAAGATTTTTTTTTGTAAACCTTGATTAATACTCTTAAAATGAGGACATTTGTCTAAAGATATTGGCTTGAAATTATACCTGTAGAATAAACTAAAAAGTGGCCGATTTTTTAAGTACAATTAACCTACAAAAATTGATAGTTTATAAATTATATGTCATTAATTTCTGTTCATAAAAGTACCATACACTGATCCAATTCTATCAAAATTTTCATGTTAGGTGAGTTTTGAACCCAGGCTAATGTATGTGAAGTTAAGTTTCAACCAGTTGCCTTAAACAAAGGATTTTTCAAAAATAGCCCCAAAAGTGGCCGGAATTAAGTACATGACCAGTAAAGTAAACCATTGTAAAGGATCCCAGGCAGTAGGTGATTTATAACTCTGTTAGTAAGAACTGATGTTTTACAAAATTGTCCACAGACTGGTTGCTGTACCAATGCCTCCCTACGTCATTCCTCCAACCCGGCTCACTGGACATATGCACCCTCTTTCGTTCAGACAAATTCCCACTCCCAGAAACTACTATAAATTTTCCTTCTATCCAGCAACTATCATCCTATGGAACTCCCTGCCAGCTAATATTGTACAGGCACCTACCCTGGACCAGTTTAGGCAGGGGGTGACCAAACTAGACCACAGTTTCTAGGCGGGTTGGCTTTTTTTTACCAAACTAGACCACAGTTTCTAAGCGGGTTGGCTGTTTTTAACCTTTTATCTGTATATTTCTCCTTTTAATTAACACCTTCATCTTTGTTTCCATGTCTCACACATACATTGTGTATTACTTTTTATCTTTCTTCTTTTATTTTCTTAGCACTGACACGCGCCTGCTTGAAATGCCACTTGTGGCGTACAGCAGTAAACATAGATAGATGGATAGAAGTAATTTATGGAATTTGATGTCACACCAAATTTAAGGAAACTTTGGCAAAATACTTCTTACTATGTCAATTAATGAATTATAGAAAGAACAATTCCGATGTTTGAAGAGTATAACATACGATATAAAACTTCCACATCAAAAATGAAAGTTAAATGTTTGAGACCAGCGGTTTTAAGACGTTGTTTTGTGCGTTTCATTTTCCAATATCCGGACAAATTAATTAGTCCGGTTATTGTACGCTTTCAAGTAAAATCAAACTAGATTACCAGTTCGATTTGTAAGATAATACTACCTGGTCGTAGGGATTTTTCTCCAGAAGCTGAGTACAGATATCAACGCATTGCTGGTACTTCCGTCTTCGAAAGTAACTGTATGCTAAGAATAACGGATCCATCAATTATGTTGTTTGCGTTGGAAACTGGAATGCATCGAGCACTTCCGAATGTCAAAATGTGAAATGTTTTGAGATGACCCCCTCGTAGCTCAAAGCCTTTCGGTTATCGTTCGGCATATTCCGCCCAGCTGTTATTCTTCGTTAATCGGAAATATCCGGATTGTCACAGTGCTGTTCGGATATCATCGATATTAAAACAACATATTTGATTGGTTAACGAACCGGCATCCACTAACAGGAAATTCGGGCACATAGAATCGCTTCAATTCCTACACAAAAATGGGTGTCGACACGCCGTTATTTATATTTTCGTTAATCGACGAGGGATATTTGTTGTTCCTTGTTGTTTACTTTGTATCCTTTGCTGGTATTAAACTTATTATAGTACCGTTGTAGATGATTGTATAGTGTCATTGCTTAGATGTTATTTCGGATATCATATTTCGGACATAATCTTTCGGACTGTATATATACATTATATTATTGTTTCTAAATATAATCTGCATGAAGAGGTTAACTTTTGTTTACTATTCTTTTGCGCAAAGAACTGAGTTTCAACTAACGGCAATATCGTTTACATGAAGGAGATTACTAGAGGTTCATATGTCAATTGAATAAATTAAAACTTACGAATTTGCAGATACTGTTTTTTACCACGAATTCCTTAACTTGTATCAGGTAATAACATTGTCTGATTTAGAGTCAGACTACCTGAATGCAAGGACCTGCTGTGAGAAATTAAATTATGTAAGATCAATTGTCTTTTAAACAATTAAGTTCATTGAATATTTTATTTGTATGACACGTTTCTAAAAAAAACTACAGATGCATAGTATGCTAATGAAACATATAACAATACATGGAATTACCAGGTTTCATAAATAAAGTGCGTATACAGTGTGAACAGATATAAGATATTATTGTTACCCTTAACATAAGCTGTAATAAACAATATGTCCAAAATAAACATGTTTGCGTTTTTAGTGGGTTTTCCCGGAAATAGTCCCGCAAGCTGCTCTGACTGTGCTGCTGCTGTTGACAGGTCATTGGATACTGTTCATCTTGTATGCACCTTGTGCTGCGTGGATCGTATACAGGTTAGTGTATGAAATGTGAGTAATGTGTGTGTGTTTATTTTGAAGTTGACGAGGTCCGTCCGCGTGTAAGGCTTCATTATGTGAGGACCTGGGGTGTGTCCTAACGAAGTGACTATTCAACTTCCGAAAGTTGGGAGAATTTTGAAGTATACATGCAAATTCCAGTTTTTTTTTTTTTTTTTTATGAAAAATATTTTGATTTTTTAATATGGTCTTGTGCGGTCAGGGGAAGCCAGGGTACCTTGAAGAAACCCCACATGTCTGGTATGGTGACCACCTACCAAACTCAGATGCTTCCGTAAACGGGGATCAAACTCGGGTCACCTAGGTGAGAAGTGCGTGTACCAAGCACCGCGCTTACCAGACAGCCAATCTGAGTAATGTTGACTTGATTTACAAGTTCTATTTTCATAATTCAATAGTTACCCCTAGCAGGGAAATATGGTATATATGCAGGGATTTCAATCAGACCCAGAGACAGATAAATCACTGTGCTATTTTGATCAACACCTTTAACAAAACTTGGCTACTTTTTAACGCTTTATTGAACATAAACAAATTGCCCTCATACTTTTGGAAATCACCGCTATTTTACTTTAAAACATAGGAAACTTGGTGAGCAATTCTAAAGGAGCAGTTTTATTATCAGTCTCAATTGATTTAAACTATTTAAGAAAAATAAGACACCTTTTTGCATAAAACAAATGCGCTAAAAATTTAAAACTGATGGAAACATTCAAAAGTATGTTGATCTTATAGAAAAATTACTTTTGAAAATGAAAAAACACAAATTCACTGGAAAATGAACATACACTTATCTGATGCAATCAAACTCAATAATAAATAAATAGGTTTACACTAAAACACATAAAGCTCTTTAAAGTAAGGCACATTGTGACACTCACGTCCATTGCTTGCGTAGAACCAGTACTTGATATTTTTTGCGATGATATTGACAAGGCTGACAGAGCCAAGGGATCATACCTTAGACCTCCAGAGTGCGGACAGATTGATTTAAAGACTGATTATTAGAGCCTCATTCTGGGAAAACTGGGCTTAATACAGGGGCATAAAGTGGCATCCCAGATTAGCCTATGCAGTAGCACAGGCTCATCAGGGATAACACTTTCCGCCCAAACTGGATTTTAGTTTAGAAGATACTTCCTTTAAATTAAAAATTCCACAAATGCGGAAAGTGTTTCCACTGATTAGCCAATTCAGACTGCACATGCTTATCTGGGAAGACTTTTTACACACAGGCCTTAAGCCCTGTTTTTCCAAAACAAGGCTTATTATGTTTTCTTGCAATGCAAACTCATTCACAAGTTATGTTTCTTTGCAGATATGTTTCAAAGCCCTCCGGCAACATTGGAATCTTTGATCCAACAGAAATCCACAACAGACAGCAGCTGAAGTTTCTCATGAAGGAGAGTCTGTGTAAAATGGGCTTTCACCTGATTTTCTTCTTTGTTTACCTCTACATGTAAGTAACGCCCAATGTGAGTGGTCAGTTAATAAGTTCATTATGTGGCATTTAGATAAACGGCTTCCATTTTTTTGTTCGCGACATAAATTTGGTTTGACATAATTTGCAGCTTTAATTGTTAATTTTGTGCATGATTGTTTTACACCAAAAAATTGTTTAAACAAAATAATTCTGGTACAATTTAATCTGAAAGTGACACGCATACATGTCAACTTCATTCTTCTGACTGCAATAAAATAATTATTTTTATAAAATAACTAATATTTATTTTTTATATATGTGTATCACATTACTTATGCAATTAAAATAATAATTGCAAGGTAAAATATGATTGTTGTATTTAACTGTTCTGATACTGTATAATACACCTGAGTGACGCTCTGGAAAAAGGGGGCTTAATGCCTGTGCCTTAAGAATTGTCCCAGATGAGCCTGTGCAGTCCACAGGCTTATCAAGAACGACGGTTTCCGCCCAGAATGGATTTTTGTTTAGAAGGGACTTCTTTTAAATGAAAAATTCCATAAATGCAGAAAGGGTCGTCCCTGATTAGCCTTTGTGGACTGCACAGGCTAATTTGAGACCCCCCTTAAGGCACATGCATTTAGCCCTGTATTCCCAGAATGCAGCTTGCTTCATGAATTTAGGTATGGAACTAGAAAGGTTAACATGTTGATTATTACTTTCAGGATGATATACACCTTGATAGCCGGGGAAGATTAGACTCCATGTGAAGCACCCAACAAACTTATCCAGTCCTTGACTATCATCTCGCCATATAATTAATTAGTGTTTAACATCATCGTATTTATGTCGTCTTTCATATATTGACAGACACGGAGCAATAGATTGCAGGAGGAGCTGAAGATTGTCACACAATGTGTTTTCTTTAAATATTTGAATGATGATGTTTGTTTTTGTAATGTTTCACTTTCATGAGTTGAGAGACGTAGTGACGAGCCATTGTACATGAACCTGTTATTATATAATGTGCTTGAAAAACTGTTAACTGCTTGTGTACTTTATAATGTTGTTTTTAACCATTTTACTGTCCCCTGGATTGTAAGTACAGAAACATGGTTGTGTTTGATTATTGCTGCTGTGTTGCTTCAATCTTTAAATGAGCCACATTTGAGGAAAACAGGGTTTAATGCATGTGCGTAAAGTGTCGTGCCAGATTAGCGTTTTGGGACGACACTTTGCGCTTTTCTGGTATTTGTCGTTCAAAGGTAATCTCTTCTTAGCAAAAATCAGGTTTAAGTGGAAAGTGTCGTCCCAGATTAGCCTGTATGGACTGCATAGGCTAATCTAGGAGGACACTACTCAAATGCTTTAAGCCCCGTTTTCCTAGAGCAAGGTTCAAATAGTTATTTTTAGATTTATCAAACAGTCAACGGAATGTGAGAGTTAATTATTAGATGACATAAAATAAGCAATGGACTTCAGATCATACTTGGCTCTCCAGATAATTAACTAAAAGTGTATTATAGATTTCAGAGTTGTGAACTCATAGGGTTTTATGTGATATATTTTTATAATTCATGTAGCAAACCAGAATGTCTTTGGTGCAACTATTTTGTGTCTTCATCAAATAGAGGAAAAATTGTCATTTTAACATACATGTACTCTAAAATCATTATTTTTGTGGGGCATTATTTTTCGTTGATTTCGTAGATTTATCAATCCACGAATTTAACACACATTCATCGAAAACAAATTCCTTATTTTTTGTTCGAAATCAGAAATCCATAAATGTACGTGTCCATGAAAGTCATTAATAAAAAAAAAACAAGAAATTTCATGCCGTCGTATATTACTTATTTTACATTAATTGTTCATTTCTTCAAATGTTCAAAAAAACACATTTGTTATGTAAAGTTTTGATCTCTCAATATTGTAACATTTTGCGGACTGCACGGGCTAATCTTGGACAATACTTTACGCACATGCAGTAAGCCCAGGTTTTCCTAGTGGAAGGCTCAAATTTATTATAAATGGATAATCTTCAATTCAAATACACTAATGGCTAATCCATGAGTGGTTAACCCATTCATGTTTTATCTTGAAGGACCTGGGTAAAAATCACAGAAAAGGAAATTAGTTTAAATAAACTTAACTTTGTTTTAATGTATTTATTGAACAATAAAAACATATTTGAAAGCAAATACATCTTTTAGGAATAACAATATCGCTGAACAAGTCTTTATAATATTGAGCCTGTCAGTGAGTGATTATTTGGTAAAGTCATAAAATGGTAAGCTATTTCAACAGATATTTTTTTTGAATTTTGCTCGTTTTTTTTTCCTTCAAAATGTTCAAAGATTCTTTTAGTTTAACTGTTTTATAAGACTTGAAAAATAGTTTTTTCAATTGTTTTTATTTCTGTGGATAAACTGCTTGGCTGTGTGCTTTCAGGATTTTTGATTAATTTACAGTTGAATATTATGATTTGTTTGAATGTTTGATTTTGTGAACATATTGTATTTTTAGCTCACCTGAGCATGCAGTGCTAAAGATAAGCTATTGTGATTACCTTATGTCCCTCCGTGTACAGTTTGTGATGTGCATCGTCAACTTTAAGCTTGTAACCACTCTAGAGGCAACATTTTTCATCCAATCTTAATGAAACTTGATCAGAATGTTTATCTGGACAATATCAGGCCAAGTTCGAATCTGGGTCACATGTGTAATAAAACTAGGTCACCAGGTCAAATGTTAGAATATCTTTAATAAAACTTGGTCAGAATGTTTATCTTTACATTTTCTAGGCTGAGTTTGGGTATGTATAAATAAAAATTAAGGTCAACGGGTCAAATCTTAGTGAAACCTTGTTACCACCCTAAAGGCCACATACATGATTCAATTATGATGAAACTTGGTCAGAATGTTTATTTTGGCAATACCTAGGCTGTATTGGAATCTGGGTCATATGCATACAAAAACAGAACACCAAGTAAAATCTTCGAAAAAACTAGTAAGCACTCTAGGGGCAACATTTATGACGCAAGCTTAATGAAACTTGGTGAGATTTTTATTTTGACTATATCTAGGCCGAATTTGAATCTGGGTAAGATGCATCTTAAAACTATGTCACCATGGCTCATATTCACTAACCTATTCTTTGACTTAAGAATACATAACAGTTTTAGACTCAATAAATATACTCCAGAATTGGCATATATACAGGCTAAAATAGTGATTACATCATTAACATATTGTTATTATGAAGAATTATACAGCTAAAGGTGTAAATTGCCATGCCACACTTGTCTTTCAAGTAGTTAAGTCCAAGAATTGGTCAGTGAATACAGGCTTGGGTCAAATCTTAAATAAAAAATTTTTTATTGTCTTTCTAGTGCCACATTTTTTTAATAGTCTTGATGATACTTGGTCAGAATGTTTATCTTTATAACATGAAGGCTATGTTTGAATCTGGGTCAAGTGTGGTCAAAAACTATAACACCTTGTCAAGTCTTATGCAATCGGTGTCTTTGAACTGAGATGAGCGATTAAGGGCCATCATGGCCCTCTTGTTCAAGATGAAAGTTAAATAGATGTTTATATTTTTACAATACTCCCTACTTATTTTGAACAATCACATTTTTGATCAGTGATTATATTTTATGACCTAATAAACTATGTAAATGATGCAGTTCTTTTAGAGTTGTTATTCTCTTTCATCTGTAAATACACATAAAGACGATTTGAATGCAATTGGTGTTCATACTTGTGGACAGTAAATTTAATTCAGAATTTTCACTCAGAGCGCACAGAACTCTGCAATCCTACTTAATTATCGAATGTTCACGTGATAGGTTACCTCCCTTAACGAATTTCCCAACAACAAAGAAGCATACTTTTATGAGATTTATAGCTTGATCTACGCGGTGTCAAAGATTCATTACCAAATTATTATCTTTTGTAATTGGGCAGTTTCCCTTCTTTCCAGAAAACTTCTCAAGCAAAGTGTTGTTTTTGTTAATCGTACCATTGCCAACCAACGGTCTGCAACAATAATATCTTTGACGGAATAACTATAATTATTTGAATTAAATTGGTATACGCGTCATCTGAATCTCGACGACCCGGGTTCATTTCCCGCTCCTGGCGCAAGCGAGCTGTATGGTAACCACACCTTATAAATGAAAATTGCAGCTTTAAATCAAAATTCGTCCAAACTTAAGTGGGTCTACTGACTTAATTAGGTGGAAGTGCTGGACCACAATCCGGATCCTCCCCTAATGCAGCCTTTCGCACGCACTATGAAAGGCAATATCCACACCGTCTTCACTTTTTTTAAGAGTTATTGCCCTAAGTTTGTTAAAAAAAGTCTTAAAAGTACATTTAAAGAGGATACATGTTGAGAAAACTTGTGTAATGTGATTTAATTTGTAAATATACTTTGAGAAAATGGAGTCAATACGTAGATGGAATTTTCTCAAAATTAGTGTATGTTTGCCACAAACCAAATATAGGACAGTTTCAAGTAACAATCAGACATACAAGGAGTTCACTTTTTTTTCAGAAAAAAAAACATCGTTTAGCTAAACCAATGTAATGTGGACGTGTATATTACAAACTTTAACAAAACTTGTCCGAACAATAATATAATATAATGTGCTTTGTTTTTAAAAATACTGTCATCAATATTCCGTTACTCAGTGCGTTTTAATAAACGAAAAAGCGTAATATGCTTATGAATCTGATTATAAACAGACTCACCGACATTTTAATCAAACCATGTTTGATACCTGTCAGTGTTGGTCAAGTATCTTGGATTTTTTTTCTTAAATCTTGTCAAATTACCATCAGACTGTGTTTTCCGAGATACACTTTCTCTTGTGTAATTAATTTATAAATGCAAATCGTCGCTTAGACCTAAAAAGAACTTTCCAAGGTTGATCGACAAGACATTTGATTAATCCATTCGTATCAGACAATATTCTACGTTATTTTTAGCGTTATTTGCGATGGTTTTTTTCTTACTTATTTCTAATGAAAACAAAATTAGATAATTTATTTTTAATTGTATTTGTCGAAATTTAGGGTCGGCGCTTAAAAAATAAAGGTCTTAACGATGGTTCCTTTATTTATAAACGCTTTGTGTTAATAAAAAAAAAACAAGTTTGCATTACCAATTTGACTTGATTGCAGTCAATGGCAGCTGAGTGTATTACTTTCTTCCTTAAATATGTAATTCTATTTTTAATATCTGACAACTGTAGATAAAAAGACAATTATTAAAACAATAAAATATCGCAAAATATATATACCGTCGTTTAGCATATATCATTTAAACATGTGATTTCTGAAAAGCAGCATGCGTTTACATTTATATTAATTTCAGTGTCAATTATAACATCCAGGTGATGTTCTAAACGTTTATACATTTTGAACACTAACGCACGACTTGTCGATTTTCACTTTAATATATTACTAATCATCTTTCGAATGTAAGATACTAGTTTTTGTTATCACTTCGGCATAAATTACCCTCGTACCTAATCATACCACAATAATTAAAAAAAATATTCAAGTACGTGTTGTTGTTGCTTTAAAATGCACATTACGTAGCATTCAACGTTTGTGCCGTAGTGACTCCGACGTCATGACGTCTACAGCGTCGTTAGACACAACGTCAAGATGGCGACTAGACAGCCGCTGTAAGTTTTTCGATCCTGCATTTTTTGTCATTATTAATTCAAAATAGGCCGAATTTATTATAATGTGCCGTCTGTACACGAAGCTCATAACGTTTTCCAGAAGTAAATTCGTTTTAATTACATAACTTTTAAATAAAATACAATTATTTTTAGAATTAGAAGCAGAGGTAGAAGTTTGACATGCTTAGCAACGTCGGTATATAAATGTAAAATGGTACTTAAAAAAGCATCCAGCAAATGAAACGCTTTTTTCGTACTTGATATTTAATCGTTTGTAGCCTCTTGGCGCCTGAGCGAGGCCGACCAGCCACGGCCGGGCCGTTTCGCGCGAAATGGCCTGATTTCATGTCAACAGAAAGACCTACAAGCGCATCAGCTATAAGCATTGACAGCAAGCTTAACAGGTAATAATGTTAGTACTATTCTTTACAAGACACAAGGTCTGAAATTAAGTTAACTTAGAGTTATAAACTGAAAACAATAAAATAAGTTTTAATTTGAAGTCGAAGATGAAACCGACCGACAATACCGGTAATCACTTAGTAACATTGACGATCATGCTTTACAGTTAATTTAATTATTTCTTTGCTGGAAAAGTTGTATACTCCAAGAAGAGTGTTAAGAATAATTATTTGATATTTTACTATCGGCCTTAAATTATGAACTTGACCTTGGGCCTCAGCTTAGAGTCTAGTAATTGGGTTCGATCCTCAGTTTCAATTATAATAAGCTTATAATAAGCACCGAGCGGCCTGGCGAATGTGCGGGGATATCTTTAATCGGAGCAAAACGTTGTCCAGCATATCGGTAGATGGATTTTCAAAAATAAAACTTTGTTGAGATGAAAAGCATTAGGATATGGAGTGTCAAAGGTCAAGTTCATAATTGAGGGGCCAGTTTCAAATAAATAAGCGGAAGTAGCATTCCTTGTGCGATTGTCGCACGCAAGAATCAGTAAATTAGGCTAGGTCAGGGCCAAAGTTCAATTTCAAATATAGTTATGAACTCCTCACATTTTATTCGGAGAATAATTTTGTCCAGCACAACTATGTATTCAAACATGATAAGCATAACAAGCACATGGCATACACAACCCTTCAAAAAGGCTTTATTATTAATAGTGTCTTAATTTTTGTTTCAGCTTAAAGCGGTCTATGACCGTTTTACCCAACCGTACGATGTTCGTACAACCGAAGCTAAAAATCGTACAACCGAAGCCAGAAATAAGCTCATTGTCCACGAATTTACCAGTGTTCTTCAACTCAAAGGCACAAAGCTTCCCAGTTATCAATAGAGAGGTTACAATGTACAAACCCCTATCTCTGAGTGTGACAGGACCCCTGGAAATCCTTCCACCCAAAGCTGCTGTCTGTCCAAACAACACCGGAGGTTTCCCGGTTCCTGCTCAACCACAATGCACGAGATCAGATGTAAGTGATCTTAATAAACTTTGTAAGCCTGATTACTAACATAACAAAACCGATAAAATGCTTGCTGAAAGCAATGCTTTATATTTTATAACACAGCCGACGTTTTCAAAGAATTTATTAAGTATTTATTTTCACCTGATGATTATCCTTTCCTTTTAGACCGTTCCACAAAAGTGTGATTCTGAGACCATATCTGTGTTATCCTTCAAATCAGTCGAACATGCACAGGAAATGACATCCAAATACCAAGTCTCCACTCTTATGGCACTGGCTTCTAATATAGTGAAGTCCCTTCCAAAAGCAACTTCTCAAGTAGACATTGTCAAGCAGGGTTTACCTATGACAAAACAAGCGGATTCCCATGCGTTATCGGATGCAACGGTAAAGAACAAAAATACATGTTTAATACGGTGTGATTTGCAAATGACTTCGGCAATGTCAATTAAGTATATTTACACTTTGCGTAACTCAAATTGCTTATGGCCAATATTTTAATGTTTGTTTCTGTTTGTTTCATTAAAGACGGACACAGAGATGGACTCTGATAAAGAATCTCCAGTAAAGTCTGTAAGTTCTCAGGAGGTGGTTACCTCTACAAGGCAAACTGTCTCCCCTCTCAGGGACCTGGCTCTAAGCATTGTGAAAACGCTTCCAAAACCAACAAATCCTTTACATGTTCCCGTGTGTGCCCCTCCTCTGATTGAAAGTTCTGTGCTGTGTGGAAAACAGGTAAGGGTAGCTTAACAGCACATTTAATGATAAAATTAGATTTTACAATATAGAATGTATGTGGTACATGTTGATATATTCACTATTTGCAGTTCGATTTTGTTTCAATTAAAAATAAATTGCAATCAATTTTCGATCGTTTCATATGAAATAAAGTTTTTTTTTCAGGCTACTGATTCCTCTGACAGTGAGCAGGAAACTTCCGTGTCCCCAGGTGCCACCGAGTGTTCACAGGACGTGACAGCAGTCCGTAGATACGAGGTTTTCACGCTAAGGTCTATTGCTTTGAAGGTTGTGGACACATTTCCCAAACAAACCTCTTCCCTGGTAAAGACTGTTGATTTTGAGGCAAAGGCTCTCAACTCCTCTGAACGAAAGGTGAGTGATGAGTCTTATTTCATTAATTCAATATGCAAATAACAAACATTAACATTGAAAAGAAATGTGTGTTTCATCTCTACACTTACGCTGCCGCTAATTGTATTTGTCAGGCATACATGTATTGAAGTGAACAAATAGGGGCTTTCTCGTTGGAACCTTAAAAAATAAAATGGCCTTATAATATATGATACTAAAGAGGTTATTATGTGCATTCTTAAAGAATCTGTTTAATAGTACTTTCACGAATACTAATCTTTGTGTAAAGTATCGCATTTTAAATACGGTAAAAGAAAACAGTCTTTTGTATCTCGAAGTACGCGTTCAATTGCAGATATTTACAAAAGACTCGGAGCTTGATGTCGGTAGATCACCGAACCCCTCGAATGATTGTCAGGATGCTGTTGTTATTGGAAAGAACGAGGTGTCCCCTCTCCGTCAACTTGCCTTAAGAATTGTGCAATCTCTACCAAAGCCTATCTCTTCTGACGATGTCTCATCATTTCCCAACGACAGGGATGCTTCACCAAAGTCCGCCGAGAAATTGGTACGTTATGGAGGTTGTGTTGTGTTAATAAGTACGTATCAGAAAGAAAAAAAACAACACTTGTTTGATGTCATGTTTAACTATGATTTTGATATTTGTTTTTCTTTCCACAGGTTGACAAGAATGATGAACAACAGGCTTTCTCCAAAGTGGCGAACCAGAAAAGGTAGTTATTCTTTGACGGATAATGTTTATGTGTTCAAGACCAAATAGATCTATATTAACCATTTATACCACATATGTATATTGATTACGAACCATATATGCAATTTCAATGTAATATAAATAAACTGTCGCAAGCAAACATAACGTACACTTTTTAATAGTACTGATTTTATTGCAGAACTGAACACAGTACACGGCAGGCTGTTCAGAAGCTCAAAAACAATCAGCCGTTGAGGTATGTTTTTCATTAAACCTTAAAATTAAGCAAATTGTAGTTATAGTATTCTAGTAACGATTGAAGGATTTTACACATGTGTCTTTTATTTCTTGGAACAATATCCATCAGTAATATAATATGTACATTCAGCAACAATGAAACCCGCGACATTCTGGCGGCACAAGATCTAGATGTCCACATGAAGGACCTTGCCGAAGATATCAAGTACTTGGATTTAATCGAGATCGAGTGTGCAAAGAACCGCAATAGGGAAGATATCAGGTACATGGAAATGTTGAAAGAGGCGAAAGAAAAGCGAGAGAAGGCTTCTGAAAAGCTGATGATCGTCAACCATCGAGTAAGACACAATTAACGTAGTACTGGATTAAACTGATGTACATTTTTCCAGTAAGATAATTTTCTAATGTTTAAGAAAACATATTTTATAATATTTACATTCTTTTTAAATAACCGACCATTACAAGTAAATCAATCATTTATTGTCTCTTTTTATAAAGATTAATGTGGGAAAGCAGACTTACTTAGAGTCCGAGCAAGAATTCCTTCGGACCAAAATCCTGCATCTAGACGCAGAGATCAACGTACTGGAAGAAGGCACCAACTCCAAGGAATCCGTTCCAACCGACAGAACTAGCAGGCAGCCTAAACCTCCCACAATAGAGCCGAGAATGACCAGAACCGCCATGAGGCTAAAGAAAGAAAAGGGTATGTCATTATTCGCGTTTTCATACGAGATAGAAATACTACTAAAAATACAAAAACAACTTACAGCTGTTTTTTTCCTCAAGGGCATGATTAACCAAAAGTAGAGAACCACGATTCAATGTTATATACCTAATAGAACGCTGAGGTTGTAGAAAAAACATATTTTTGATAAACATGTTTATACAAATTATTAGACCCTGTGATGTGGCCAGTTTAAACGAAGGGGCATTTTTGAAAGTTATACTGCTATATAAGTATGTATTTCTGTTCTATATAAGTATATATAACATTGTGACCCCTAGTCCCCTAGTATTTAATTTAGCGGTATATTTAACATTTTAAGTAGAGGACTATTTTAGGATACCAAATATAGAACATGTGAAACTTATGGTTTTATTGAATTTATTTTTCTAAATGTTTCTATTAATACTCATAGACTGTCTGAGTTGAAAAAGGGACATCAGTTTTGTAATTTGTAACGCAATTCACATCTTCATATCATAAGTTACCATGCCTGCAAGATCGAATATTGTTTGTTGACCAATAGGTACACTGACGTCCATGGTGATTCCAGTATACCCCCTTTGACTTCGTAGCAAGGGATATTGGTATGTTAAAATATACTGAATTCTTCCTTTCAGGGCTTCAAGTCAAAACAGATTTGGAGAAAGAGCGCCTTCTTAAACTGAACTCTGGAGATGGAAGGAAGGGAATTGACGAACAAAGACCCGGCGATAGAAGGTAATTAGTGTGATACCATCGAATGATTTCATCACGAATGTCTATTTGTTTGAAGAAATCGCGATGATATATCAGAAATTATAAATAAATAAATANAAAGCCATTTGTATGTATAACGCATTATAACCTTTTAGAAAACGACCAAAGATTAACTCCAACAAAGATCCACCCAAGGTTATCTACAACAAAGATCCACCCAAGGTTATCTCCAACAAAGATCTACCCAAGGTTATCTCCAACAAAGATCCACCCAAGGTTATCTCCAACAAAGATCCACCAAAGGTTATCTCCAACAAAGATCTGTCCAAGATCATCTCAAGCAAAGATCCACCCAAGATTATCTGGAACAAAGATTCAACCCGTTTAGAAGCAGACCAGAAACGGGAGAGGCCCGTCCACACTATTCGAATGCAGAAACCAGCGCATGGTAAAGGTGTGTAATACGGGTTTCGTCTCTCAAGTGTTGCTTTTATCACATTTTTTTAGTATAATATAACCTAATGCATTCTAATGATAATATTAAACAACAACAACATTTAATGTCAGCTCCACACAAAGAAGATGGAACGCGAACCTGTCCAATCAGTGACCGAGTCATCTATGTCAAACCTTTGCCAGCTTTTAACAAGACAGCAGCGGCTCTGCCGCCGATCCCAATCCATCCTCCAAATAACAAAGTGCCATCCAAGATCACGAAGACTACTCCGTTACCGCCCATTGTAAGATCTGCAAGAACGTGCGTTGCCGAGGTCAAGAAGAAAGCAGTTGCTCTAACTCCGATTCCCAACAATCCGATTACTACCACTCGTCCTCCAAACAACAAAGTGGATTCAAACACCAAGAAGACTGCACTGTTGCCGTCCATTGTAAGGTCTGCAAGAACGTGCACTGCCGAGGTCATGGTTGAAGGTGAAGATGGCATAGCAACATTTGACATTCCGAAGAAGCATGAGCAGAATCCAGGTAAAAACCGAAACTTATCATTAAATGAATCAACCGTTACCGTTCCTACATTTCAACTTACCAATCCATGTTAAATCTTAGGGCTGTATTGTATATACACGCTTATAAAACAAATTTAAATATACAAACACACATATAAACACGATTGTTATCCATAAACCATACATGTAAGTCACGACGTGTATTTATTTATGTTATGCATCGAGCTAAGAACCCACTTTAACGAAACTGCTCTTTCAGGCAAGCGCGTTTCACGGATCAGCACCTCACGAGGGTCAATGGTGAAAGAAGTTCCGACTCCGAAAAAAGCAAACAAGCCTTTATCGCGGAAAACCTCAAACGTTTGTCAAAAACTATAATACATTCCGTTTTCACTCATAAACATATCCGATAACTGAATCTTTCCTTTCTGTTATTTGAATTATTTATCTCATGTTCATCCTCAGTATGCACTGCGTATCATTGAAATGTTCTGTCTTACTAGTTCCCACTTCCTGTCAAAGGGAGCCAGAGCTCTCAAACATGTGGCTGCGAGTTAACCAGGTAAATGTCCAGTTTTGCTTTGATCTTCAGATAATGTATCAGTTAAATTAAACTTGAATAATACGTGAAACGTGAAAACGTCTTCCCAGCAACAACTGAATATACAATTGAAATGAAAAGTGCCAGAGCATAGTTGAATACATAAATTGCGGAGAAAGTTCGATATAAATTTAATAAAAGTACACGGAACATAATTTCTTCTAATATGTAGTATGGGTAATTCAATCTATTTCGAACTACTAGTTATATTTAACGAATTGTTGCAGACTTGAATGTTAGTCAATCGGTAGAATTATACATTTTATACAAAAAACTTAGTGCTTTGCAGCCGTTTATTTGAAATGTATGTTGGCACATTGGTATACATGTGATACACATGCCTATACCTTATACATCCGCGATTTTCATTCATTTAATGGGTCAGACATGCGTATCCGAAGAGGATTTCTCTCTATGAGCCTCGCTCGGAGAAAAAGGGGCTTAATGCATGTGCATAAAGAGTCGTCCCAGATTGGCCTGTGCAATCCACAAAGGCTAATCTAGGACTACACTCTCCGCCTGAACTGGACTTTCGCTAAGAAGAGACTTTCTTTAAACGAAACATACCATACAAGCGGAAAGTGTTGTCCCGGATTAGCCTGTGAGGACTGCACAGGCTATTCCGAGACGACAATATACGCTTTGCCGAAAGAATACAGCACCATTTTTCAGAACGAGGCTCATTTGAAAAGAGTCAGCCATTTATCGTTACTATTTAACCATATCTGTAAAAATTGTAAGAGTGTTGCATCGTGTGATTTCAGGTGCAGGCCAAGACAGGCTGCCAGGACGGCCAACGGCAAGACTACGTCAGACAAGAACCGAGCTAGTTACAGAAACGGCACACAATAGACTTGTTCTTATGTATTTTTTATTAACATGATTATTATTTTGATAAACATTTGTTAAAATCATTATGTGAAAAATAAAAGAAAAGTTTATTGAACAATTTTAATGATGCACACTTTGAATAAACATTTTTTTTTCGAGTTATACATTGTTCACGTTTCAACACTTTACTTTATTAATGCCATACAAATCCTTTTAATTGATTATGAGTCCATAAAACACGCAAAACAAAAATATCCTATAGATTGACATGCGAACTCAATGTTAAAATGTCTCCTGACATTATGAGATTTTATATTTGAAACTGTGTTTTAAAGTAAAAGACATAAGTATACGATTACATGGAACCAAATACAAACAAAGTAAACTCCAGTTTCATACGTTCCGGCCCACTAAAACTCTACTTAATTAAAGTATCAAACCTAAATCAGTACTAACGTCGGTGAATTTTTGTCATTGTCTACCTATCCTTATCCGCCGGTCATCAGGTCCGATCAATTATGTCGTATTAAATATTGCCAATAATTGATATCTTGAAAAAAAAACACTAGTAACTGATTTTGAGAATCATTATGTGGCCAAATAAAAAAAAAAATACTTCTTAATTTACGAGACCTTAGTTTCATAAGGTCAAGCGAATCTATAATATATCAAGACTCTAATCACATAAACAATGAACATGTATTAATGTTAAAAATACTTCAACGAAATATGGAAGAGCTATTGCGCACATAAATTGTTTTATGTGACACTTTATTAAGCGATGCTAACCTGGAACAGTTCCTCTCGCAGGTGGAAGTTGCCCCAAGTTATATCAAAGTAAAATCTTCAGCTGCACCAGCAGGAGTGTAACCGTATTATAACATATTGTCCTTTATTTATGGCAAGAGACCAATTACCAAACAGTGAGACATTAAGCAAAATGTTCTAGACAAGAAACACAAGTACACAACGAATACACAACAATAAATATAACTGGGTCGCCGCATGGGAACGGTTAATACAAAGTATTGGATGTTAAAACCATTTTTAAAGAACTCCAAACCGCTCTTGGCCAAGTATTTAAACAAAACATTTAAGTATAAATAACATTAACCTCTTAGCATCACAATTCCAATGAAATATCAATAAAAGAGAAACATTTTCGTTTATTTGGCATTTAACTACTCAGTTTTAGGATACAAAACAAAGCACCAGAACTGTAACTTTCTTAGGCACGATTCAAATGAAACAGAAACGAGTATCAACTTCGTCTGGTCTTACATAAAAATCTTTACAGACATAGATAGACTCGTATAGAATCTACTCAGTTCACCGTCGCGCTATTCAAATTCGTGTTATGACGTCATTGTACGGTGTTCCGTTAGTACCACTAACAATGTTTCGAATTATATACTGCTGGATTACAAGGTTGAGAACGCGAAAACATGATACTAAGTAGAGAAATCACGTTGTGTGAATGCGAGATCGCGATGCGAGATAGAAAAACAACGACGCGAGATTGCGAAATTATTTTTGCGATTTCGCTTCATAATCTCGTTCCTTCGTATCATGTTTTCGTGTTCTGGCCCTTGTTTATCGAAAGGTCACAATCCCGATAACATGGAACAAGAGAGAGATTTTCAATGTTTCACTATCTTGCATCGTGATTTCTGTTATCTCGCAGCGTATTATCGCACCTTCAAAACGGAATTTCCCGAAGTCGCGTAATGATTTCGCACTTTAGGTTTTTGTATTTCTAGGGGTCGAGAACGCGAAAACACGAAGCGAACGAACGAGATAACGCCAAAAGATCGCGAAATAACGATGCGTCTTTGCGAGAATGCGATGCGATTTCACGAAAAAACGATATGAGATTTGGAAGTAAGTATCATGTGAAGAAAAAGTGCCTACATATAAATAGAAATCATTGTATATGTAGTTAGGATAGTAAAAATATTAAGCGCATTACATTTCTACATTGTGTTTTGTTTTTTAAATTGATAATGAAGTTCTTTATTCGCGGCTTTATAATGAAAAAGGAACCAGTTCCTGATTTCTTAATCAAGCCAAATCAGGAACTAGCATTTCTTATTTAAAAATAAGAAAAATAACCAAAGTGGACAAGATTTAAATACAAACCATAACATATATAGGTTGTATATTTGAAACAATTATCGCAATACATGTCTTTTTAGTTTTACTTAATGATAATCAATTTCCTTTTTTACGGCCTAATAAGGAAACAGAGGGCTCTTGTCTCGAGAATGACCAGTTCTACGTCGAAGTTAGCGTAACTGGTTCGTTTTTCTTTTCGGTATAACTAGATTTTGCATGCACATTTTTTTTTTAAATTAAGAAAATGACATACTAATCGAATTGTTTGATTAGTTGATTGGTTGACTGTATTCATATGATATTATCTCACGGAAAATGACGCGATTAAAGACTATTTCGTTTCCTGATACATTCACCCAACACTCGATTTAGTAAAGATGGTGTTGTTAAATCGTAAATAAAACGTTTTTCCACATACGTTTTTTTTTACACACTTTAGCAACTGTATTACCAATAGATGGATTTGATTCTAACTTCTTTTGTTTAAGTTGTTGCTAACGTCCTTTTTCAAGGTCAGATGGTCGAAGTCAATATTCAGTCCCGCAGAGGGATTTCAAATTACTTTGCATATTTGTTGAATGTCTACCACTTATTATCCTCCGCAAAAGGTGGAGGGATACAGACTTGGCGTTGTCCGTCAGTCCTTCCGTCTATCCGTCCTTCTGTCCGTCCGTCAGTCCGTAAGTGTGTCTCAAACTTCTCAGGGCTATATCTCTGAAACTATGTAAGATATTAATATGAAACTTTATAGGTGTATACATGTAGGTATCATTGAGGAGAAGTGCCATGCACAAGAACCATAACCCTTTTCTTTATTAAATAAGAGTTATTGCCCTTTGTTGTTTTTGTAGGATGTAACATTTCAGGGCTATATAAACTGTATAAGAGTTTGACATGAAACATATTGGTATCAATGAGGAGAATTGCAATGCATATGACTTTTGTTATCAATATACGATGATCTTATCCAACAATGTCTCCAACGATGACATTCAATACTTTTCACCCAATTGACTTCATTATACGTGGTGTTTAATGACAGTATGTCAAGAGGTTTTTATATTTTTTAAACGGCTTTTAGAAACGCAGAGTGCCTTCTACTATCACACAGTTATATCGTCTAAAATACGCAAATCATCAACCAGTTTCACTCTAAAATATAATTCGCATTAGCCCATTTGAAATTTCGGAACGTAGGCCTGCATAAACATATTCGAACATGTTTTGTCATATGCGTTGACCACAGGCAAGTACACATCAATGGCAAAGACGACAAACATAGTTTTTGTATAATACCGCAAATTAATGAAACAGCTCTCGTATGCATAAAATGAACAATATAGAAGACTTGCTAAACGTCCAACCTGTTTCTAGTACATGTACACTTATTAATGTATGTTTAAATTAATAACAAACCACCTCAGCTATTAAATATTGATATTTATTTGTGTATTTGTATTGCAAAGATTAAAATAATTAAACATAATTCAATATGGATGTATTTATTGTCAGTTAAAATCCGTCCTTTCGGTTGTTTCTTCTGAAAGAAAGGAAAGTTAGACTTTTTTATGAATGACAAATCATTAGCTAAATGAACAATATAGGTTTGCGTAAATATAGTTTGTCTTTGATTGAAATACAATCTTCATAATAGACAGCTTTTAAAATAATAAGTGTATTATGTACATATTATAATTATTCTTTTTCCATTTCTTGAATCTGTAGACAAACAGACAACTTTCAAACACCATCAATTGCCATGCATTACTTAAATTAAATCCATTGAAATTCATGCTGAATTGAAAACATTCACTGAAACACATTTTTATTAATACATGTTCTTTATGTAGCTATTACTGGCTTTTGATTGCCTGTTTGGAAATGTACAAACCTACTAAGAATCTTTATTTTAAGCATATCCAAGTGTTAATATCCACAATCCAAATGCTGAAATCATAAACTTGTAATAGACCGATAAAATAAGTATATATTTGAAGAGCGAAATTTTAAGTAAAATTATTTTGGCTAGAAGGGCATCGCTTAAATACGCTTGCTCGCTTCCCTTCTAGACTAACAAGACACTTTACTGTTATTATTTGCTGTAATATTTGTAACCAGTATCGAACCTGTTCTTTATTGCTCTGCAATCATTTGCAACATCTACAAGTTGCAGCATTGTTTCCGGCATTTCCACCAACCGCAAGGGCAGGGGCCCGTGCCCCGATGAATCGATCTGCCCGGGCAACTCTTGTAAAAATTATGACAGACGCAGCTTATCTTAAATCCATCCCTAATGCCCATCGTTCCGCCACCTGGGCCGTTTACCATGTTTACACCCATCTCGCCATCATATTCGTCCATCATTCCGCCGCCTCCAATCGTTTCGACATCATATTCGTCCATCATTCCGCCGCCTCCAATCGTTTCGCCATCATATACGTCCATCATTCCGCCGCCTCCAATCGTTTCGCCATCATACTCGTGCATGTATCCGCCACCACCAATGCCGCCAATGCCTGCACAAGAAAACAGACCGAACGATGGTATATAATAACTTTTGTTTTCCAATATAATTTTGTTATCAGGGATGACACTTTTCGCCCTAACTGGATTTTCGTCAAGAAGAGTCCTTCTTTTAACGAAACATACAATAACAGCGGTAAGTGTCGTCCCTGATTAGCCTGTGCGGACTGCATAGGCTAATCTGGGACGACACTTTACGCACATGCATTAAACCCCCTTTTCACAGAGCGAGGCTCATTTACATGTTTTGAATTATCTTTGGCCATTTAAGATGTTCGCTCAGTTCGAGCAACTTACCGCCGTAGAAGTCGGGAACCCCGAGGACTGGAATAGAGTATAAGGAAGCGGTGCAAATGCAATTACTCAAAAGGATGCGTTATTCGATTTGGCTAGAAGAGGTCCACCAAGTTTATTAAATATTGGCTTTCGCGGAGTTTACGAATGATAACCTGTCAGTTACATATTAATGATTTAAGTCAATATTAAAATGCAATAACATGTTCTGTTTTTGTCCCCCACTTGAGAGAATGTGTAAAAATAGTAAAAGCTCGTGGAATGAGATCTTTTTTTTCACTTTAAATTAACAATACATCTTTGTTTAGATTTATTTAATAATTCATATATAAATAAAAGTATGGACATAATATTCTCTTCACATCAAACTAATTATACGCATTGTAGTTAAGTTGAAAAAAACTATTTAACTAAAGATAACAGATTTATAAAAACGTTGACCTACCGTACAAGGCAGCCTGAAAGACGACCAAGAAAGCGCATAGCAGTGTAGCCTTCATGGTGGATGTTGTTTGCCTCCTTGATGCAGGTAGAGAGACCAACAGAGACATAGTCTTTTATATTATTTGGTTGCAGCCTACAAATTAACATCATTTAATAAATTGACATAAACGCTACGGTTTGAATGATTTCCCTGAGATGAAAACGGTCAATGGGTTTCGATACCATTGGTAAATATTGAATAAAATATTCGAAGCATAATTTGACCTAATAATGAGTGTTATTTAAACTCGCATAGCGGGCTCGTTGAATACTTATCATTAGCATAATTTGGTCTACGTATCTGTAAGAAAGTAGTGTTTAATATATGTTTGTCTCCATTTGCTACAGACTAATAATTTACTTATTGAGGTCAACGTGCGAAGCAAATATTAATCACTATAACGTCTGCACACTCGCACGTCCCACTGCATTAAACATTTTGTCAACGTTTTTGCAATTCTCAGAAACCTTCATTTTTTTTTTATTTTTTTTTCAAAGTACAAATTACATTTTACTTTGTTGTTTCACCAATAATTATAATACTTCGTCAGCTATTCAAGTCCAAACTTCAACTATTATGAGGGAAAACTGTCTCATTATTAAAACGCAATATCTCGAGTTTCCATCTTTTAATGTCAACAATTTTACTTTTGGCCATCATTACACACATAGAATAATTATCCTGCGTTTAATCATTGATTATTGATTACTTTATTTACTATTCACCTTCATATTTGAACTCGTTTATGTATCGCATATAACATTTTCAAAGCAGCGTCAGGAAGCGCATTGCTTTTTTGATTATGCGAGCGATATTAGTTCTCCATTCCTTTGTGATCAATTCGTTTTATGCACATACATTGAGTGCTATTTACCGCATGACTTTACCATACTGAATACAGTTGAATATAATTCTATGTCAGAAATATATTGTTAGAAGACGTTATGTGTGAAATAAAGTAATGCATAATATTTATTGAAACCTTTTGTCACAGTGACAGTAATAAAACAAGGTTGTGATATCTTAAGCCGTCTATGTTTTCAATATGACTTACATTTTAATCTTTACACTGTTCACACATTGCCAACTAATATAATTGTCAATTACATAACGAAACATTTAATTCTCTGAAATTTAATTTAAACATTTTGCTCTGGCAATGGGTTAAAACCCACGTCCCGAAGGTATGTCACCTAACACAAATAGAATGTTATCATTAATAAAGTGTCAAAATACGCGATCGAATCTGTTGAAATAAAATAATCGATTATTGATATAAATAATCATCTGAATGAAGAAAGAATCAATAAAAAGCATGAATAAACACTAAGTGTACACTCACCCTAAAAGCCAAATATTCTCTGCACTCGATGAAAAAAAGACAACGTCGATGTCGTGGTTATATACCTAAATTACGGATGTAGAGAAGTTGTTTATTTGTGCGGATGTGCGTCGAAAAGAAAACCACTTTATTTTTCGATTCGTTTGTTTTTAAATACAACAATCAATACGTGCCATCTGAGTATAAAAGTAACCTTTCTAATATAAGTTAAACAAGCAGTTAGACCGTTGTAGTAATGCACTTAATTGTATCTTTACATTTGCCTGACCTCGGTATTGTTTGTTTGCTACGGATCTTCATCGGTTTGAATCCTTAAGATTTCAATTAGTGATATTTATTTCGGAAATAAGACTTGAAATGTTAACGAGCAATAAAGACTGATCATAAGTGACCTTTATTTGTATCTTTCATTTCAAAGATGTTTTAATCAAACAGTACGTTTTTTTATACGAAATACTATAGTTCTGGTTAAAATATTACAAAGATAAACTCTACTTGCATCAGCTTGATCCATTTTCTTAAAAATTCTGAAGTCGGTTTTACGAAAAACTTATTTTATGGAATATTTTTACCATTTAAAAGTTGATGCTATTGTTTTAAATATTATTTATGTTGTTAACTTTACAATCTTTCATTTAAAGCTTTTTATATTTTTTACAAAGTTTTTTTTTTTTACATTTAGTGTAATTAAAAAGTCAGTCTTGATTAATCCTTTAACACCGACTGAAGAATATTTGAGAAATCAGGACCATGCAATAATTTAATTATTATTAAAAGTGTGTTTAACACCTTGGAACGATCAATTCATAGCAAAGCAGCGGGGTTTATTACCGGTTTAGGAGCGCCCGAAACAAAGCAATAGGCCACGACTTATTTAAGCAACATTCAGGTGTACACGAAAATTATAGTCTTACAGGCTCACACCAAATTAAGTTAAATTGTCATTTCTAACACAACACATAGTCCAAAGTCTGCAAAGACGGGTTCCACTAGTATCTTGCATGATTGTTGTTTCCTTGATTTTAACATCAGGCCATTTGAAATAGTTAATACACATGTTCCACATAAAATCGCGGTCAAAATGCATGTGAAACCGAATCCAGTGTTTGTGTAGAAATTCCCATTTATGGATTGGCGTTTACAATGTTATGGAGAAAGTCTGGGCTACAAAGTCATGGATGACACTTGACTGGTACAATGTACGGGAAAAAAAGACTAGGCAAATAACTCATGGATGACAATTCACTGATACAATGACTATATTCAAGGACATATATCTTGTCTGTTTTGTCAAGCTTGTCCCAGTGAATTCACACGTGACCAAATTTTAATGTATTAACTATTATCATTATACCCCGCGTTACAATGTAAAGGACGGTTAACTGTAATCAGTATGGACCTCTGTCTTCTGTCTGTCCGTATGTCTGTGTGCCTGTTGGTAGGCAGAGCCGTGTAAGCGGGCGTCCTCCTACACGTTTCAACGCAAAACATGCTTATTTGCAGGCCTTGTTCCTTATGATATGAAGTCATGCCAATGCGATTTGTATCGTTATACATTAAAATTTACAAAAACGTGTTGCCCTTTTTCAACGTATAAGCATTGCACATGTCCGTCAGCCCTTCCGTCCTTTGAATGTTCAGCGAATCCCGTATTAGATGTATATCAGTATCCGTTACCTCAGATTGACGAAATTCTGGGCACATGCGGAGAAGGAGAAATATTAACTAAGACTGATGTTTAGATATCAATAATTAAAGCCACACACCTTATTTTGCATAGTAAATTGAAGTATAAATAAGAAACATATTTTATCTATGCCAATTAGAATATATCTGGTGGTTACAAGGTAGAAATCCGTCTTTTTTGCGCTTTTTAACTTAAAAATAATCGCGTTTGTCGAAATGGACGTATACGTCTAGAAATCCTACTTTCGGTTTTAAAAGCGGTACTGTTTGAAAAATAATAAATTACTTGCTAACTAGGCAATATATTTAATTTTATCAATGCCAATTAGAATATATCTAGTGGTTACAAGGAAGAAATCCGTCTTTTTGCGCTTTAAAACTTAAAAAATAATCGCGTTTGTCGAAATGGACGTACACGTTTAGAAATCCTACTTCCGGTTTTAAAGCGGTAATTCCCGATTGAAAAATAAGAAATAACTTGCTTACTAGGCTATAGATTTAATGAACATTTTGCACACTTTCAAATTGCATCTATATGTATTGATTAACATGTACTTCATTTCAAGGTGTGTGGCTTTAA